>VYZT01040082.1:315-18507 GCA_013400735.1 Pomatostomus ruficeps
GTGTGTCTATATCTCCATATATACACACCGAATAATAGTGTCTAGGCGATTTAGGCGATTTATTCTTTAATCCGTTTTAGATAAACTGCTCGGGGGTGGCTTTCCCAAAAAGCTGCGAGACCTTCCCGGTGCTTTGCCGGGGTGCAAGGGGGGAATTCCACGTCTGGATTCCACCTCCTCCAGCATTATCCCAACCTCTGGAATTGAACAGCAAATCAGGAAACACCGAAAAAGAGACGTTTTGCCTCATTTTGCAGGATCATGGTGCTATTAAATAGTAACACCCCATGCCCCCACCTCAAGGTTTGATGCCAACGAGCCAGGCCGGACTGCAGGGATTTGTTACCAAGAAAACCCAAAATCGATCTTTTCCCCTCCCAGGAGATGCACATGAACAGCTTAAATATTAGTGGCTACAGTTTGGGGAGGAAAAAAAAAAATTAAATAAAAATAAGGAAGAAGAGACTTTGAAGAACAACGGTCCGTCTTGGGAAATTGCTCTCGTTTTGTTTTGCTGATTTTTCCCAATGGTTGAGAATCTCCTCTTTTGAACACCGGATCAAGGGCTTAGGAAAACTTGGTGGAAATGGCTACTACTGGGCAATCAAAAATCGCTATGAAAAATCGAACAAAACACCCTCTGCTCCCCATTTTTTTTCCTTCGAAAGCTTCGTTCAGGCATTCGTTGGCTGCCTCCAATGAAGAATATCGGCACATCCAGTCCTGGATTGTAAATCTCCTCTTCCAAGGGCAAAAGAAATGCTGGAGGTTGTCACGTGTTTTGCAGCGTTGGCGCGATCCACCCCTGCAGTCAAATTTCTGGCTTCTCTCATGTCGATTGGTTATTCCAAATCCACGAGTTCGTTAGGATTTAGCAGATGCGTTTTTAAAAGACAGTTCTCGATCTAGTGGTTTAAAAAAAAAAAAAAAACAAAAACAAAATCACCTTAAGGTCATAGGGTTTTACATACAGCTTGTGTCGTGTACCACTGCCATGGTTCAGAGAAAATGGAATGATGACCTAGGAAAGAAAAGTCAGCTCCTCCTCCAGAGGTTGGATCCAGGCCAAAAGCGGCCGCTCCGCAACGCGAGACAGCCCCGGGTTCCAAGATGCAATTCTCTTGTCCTCCTCAAGAGAAACACGTCCAAACTCAGCTGGCGTAAGACTCAAAACGTTCCAGCCGCGATTTCTGAAGCGGTTACCACAGGGTGAAATTCCATTGGCAAGAGGCAGGAAGAGGAGGGGAAAACGAATCATGCGTGAAGTGAAAATGAAACAAAAGTATCTAGTGGTTTAAAAAAAAAAAATCATTAAATTTAAGACAGCGATAGTGCTAAAGAACCAGCATTTCGGGGGATTTTAAATAAAGAATGTGGGATTGGACTGAAGGGGACAGGCACGTCTGGTGTTCTGCTGTCTTCCCAACCTCTTTCTTGGATCCGGTTCTGTCCGCGGCGCGGTGGACCCAACGTTTTTGAGCTGTCCTTGGTGACAAAATCCACGTGGATACGGAGCTGTCATTGAAGAGCTGATGCGCCCAGCGGGTCTCTTTGTCAGAGCCGGGTTTGCTCCATGTGCAGAAACTCCACTGGAAGAACCATCAGGACCCACCATTCCCTACAAATCCCTCTCCAGTTTCAGGAGGAATAAGTGGCCGCTTCCCGCACCACCGCTCTCGGAGCAGAAAGATCTTTTGTGTCTGCTCAGCACTCCGAGCAGCTGGGTGAGCTCCAGGAATAAAGAAGCACGGGATGTTTATGCCAAAGGGAATATCTTAGCCCAGGAGTTCACGGAGGATGGCTGAAACAACGTTCCAAGGAGAAATGATCCGTCAAACTGCGCAGATGACGAAGGCGAAGGTCAACTGGTGTCTAACCCCAGTGTGACAGGCACTTATTTCCACATGGTTGGACCTCATGAAAATTCAGTCTACAGGAAAAACGAAACAAAAAACAAAACAAAAGAAAAACCCCAAAAACAAAACAGCAACACAGCTGGGTCACCTGTACCCTACAAAGTGCTTATGTCTCGACATAGCTTCCAGATCCCAGAAGGTCACTCAAACCCTGTTTGTCTCCGTAGGCAGTTCTCCGAGCTGGCCGCGCGGCGCGGGGCCGCGGGCGGCGTCAGTCCTTGCAGGTGTAAACCTCCTCGCGCTGCGTGCACTGCTTGCACTCCACGTAGCAGCACCAACGCACCTGGCACTGGCACGGGCGCGTCACCACGCGGCTCTGCGTGTTGTGCCCCCGGCCGCAGCAGATGCTGTCGCAGTTCTTGTCCTTGTAGCACTTCCGTCCCGACGTCCCCGGGGAGTAGCGACTCATCAGGCAGAAGCTCGGGGAGTCGTCAATGTAGACGAGGTCCGTAGTCCTTGGGATTTGATCGCTGTGGCCGGGGATGGATTTTTTGGGCGGGGAGATGTCGCCTTCCCCCGTGGCCTCGTTGGTGGTGCTGCCCACCTTGAGCGAGGTCTCGTACTTCTGCTTCAGCTGCTTCCCGATCTCGTGGAAGGGGGAGAGCTGCCGCCAGCACGTTCGGACGGTGCAGGACCCGGACACGCCGTGGCATTTGCAGGTGGTCTCCACGCCCGCTTTGATGACCTGCAGACACACACACACGGCCCCAGAGAGAATCAGTCACGGCAGGAGAAATCAGGACAACAAGTAAAACACAACGTTTTCTGGAAAACACTTAGGGACACAAAGTTGACGAAATAAAAAAGTATCTATTGGAAGTGGACAGAAAACACATCCTACAGGAAATACTTATTTCAAAAAGCTCTTAGTTCCCAGAATATGACATTTACCTGCAAGAACTTTGCTACGTTGGCTAATTAAGGATATTAAAAAGGTGCACAAAGATTGTCCAGTGCTGCCACAGGTCTGAAACTGTGATACAACTAAGAGATTAATCCATATTTTAACACCTATTTTATCTTTGTCAATAACAAGTAGATAAGACAGAACAAAAATGGAAGGAGTTGGTTTAGTGGAAAGAGGTGGGGTGGCACACGCTCCAGAACAGGAGTGCGGACTGTAGGAACCTTCTCCACGCCACAGGACCAAAACCCCAAACCCAAGTACGAGCAGGAGTAATCATTATTTAGCATCGTCAACGGACTGGTGATAAACAAAAATCCTTTTCAAATCAGGCTGCACTAAAGAAGCCTCATGGCACAAAACCACATCCATCTCCTTAGAAACAGCACCGGAATGTTCCAGCTCTGCTTTTCCAGAGAGAGGTTTACACCTCGCACTCCTCCGTGGGCAGCACAAGAGCAGAGACATTGTTTGGACAGCCACAGATAAACCCATGTTTTGTCCACAGATTATAAACACAAATCTGCATTTCTAATTCTCCCTCACTGCCCCTTCCCCAAAATTAGGTTCTGTTTGGACTTTAAATGGGTAAAGGCCCATTTAAGGTTACCCTTTAAAGGGGTAACCACCCCTCAGAACAGCAGGTGAGAACAGAGTTTGTTTTTTCCTGGCAAGGTTCTGTTGGAAGTGCCCTTCCTTTGGGCATCTACGGTACCTAAAAAAGAAGAAAACAGCCTCCCCCGGGCGCCCAGGATGGCATCTGCCTACGATGTGGCCTCCTGACAGCAGAGGACTGGCTCCGGTCCATTTCCTGACCATCCGGTTCTTAATTATTTGGCTGCACAAATCCCGCTGAGCCCCGTGCGCAACCGTGCAATAGGTCATGGACTCGGAATTGGGGCCCGGCCCAGTTGTGATATTCCAGAAACGTTTTCAGAAAGACAATACGCATAGCGCAGCCTCCGGCAGAGCCCGGCCAGCGGTCACACTTCATTCCTGCGACAGCCAAGGCCTCCGCAAGCGCAACCCAATAATACACAGTAGCATTGGAAGCAGTGGCGGGTTACAGGGGGAGATGTGTTGCCGCTCGCAGCGCTCAGCTGGGACGGCTCCGGCTAAGGGCTGTCACGCTTTGTGTGCCAGAGCGTCTCGCCAAGTCCGCCAGAAATCCCACAGTGTCAGACGAGAGCGTGCAGAACGCATTTCAGCGCCGAGGGGGGGGAGAAAACCCCGACCCTCACCCGCGCGTAAAGCCCCGTTTCACTGCCTGTCCAGAAGTGAGAGCTGAGCTCGTGTGAAACAAAGCTCCTCCACCTGATTTCACGCCCACGCCATCGGCAAACCGGGCAGGAATTGCTGGGATAGCTGGGAAAGGGCTGCACACTGCAGTCATTCATCAGCTCAGGCTTCTCTCAGCCCTTCCTCCTCCTCCTCCCCCGGCGTATTTGCATCTGCTCCACCTGGGAAAGGAGACAACCCCCGCTGCACAGGAGGTGGGAAAGCAAGACACCAACGGGAACAGGCTCAGCTTCCAGACATTCTCATGGACCTGGAGCTGATGGAACACGGCAGGGTCACGGAACTCAGAAAGGGAACCTGGAGATGAGGCTGCTCTTGTCAGGAGCCACCTCTCCCGAGCTCCGGGACAGAGCACCACAGCCACAGCATCCACGCGGGGCTGGCGGACACAGCCCAACATGTGTTGGAAAAGCCGATCCTGATGGATTGGCAGCTGGCTGACGGCAGAGGACCCTCAGTGAGGTGCAAGCGTGTAGGTTTAGGCACTGGAATCACACCAGGCAGCCAGGGCTGACCTCACCGAGGTGAACACTCGGGTTTAAACACCTCGGTTTGAGAAACACCTCGGAACTCCCATCGGAGTCGGGGGAGCCAGAGCAGGAGAGGACCCTGCAGTGAGGCAACACCTGCTCCGCTGAACGGCTCTCCAGGCTCCACTGAGCACATCTGTCACCAACAGGAGCCTGGGGACCCAGCTCACACAGACACCTCAGTTCAGGGGGTTCTGTGAGCAGAATCCCACCTCTGGGTTAAACTCAGGTGTGTAAATGTCACCACCTTGCACTAACTGAGGCGCTTTAAAACATTCTCCTCACACCAGCTGTCCCTCCAGGAGCATAAAGCTCTCCCAAGTGGTACTAATAAGAATATTTAAGTAGATTAATTCTGTTCTCCTCATCTGGACTCGAAGTCCCTCATGAATCCCAGTCTGGATTTTCCTGACTCATTTCTAGCTCCTTGTCAAGCGGCGGCTGGGACAGCTCTGGTGTCGCACACCGGTGGGCCAAAGCATAAAAGGTTCCCATTGTCCCTGTCCCCATGAATGCAGCAGTTCATGAAATCCAGCGCGTGGATTTTCACACGGCTGCCGTGCAGGCGCGGCGCATCCCAACCGCCCCGTAAACCTCCTCCTGGAAGGACCGGGAAGGGCTCAAGAATGTTACGAGGCGGCAGGAGTGAAAATCCTAGAAAAATTCCGTGCCCAGGCAGCCTCCCCTGCTGCTGTCAGTCACGCTGCAGCTCCTCGAGGCGCTGCGTGACGGGGAACTGCTGCCTCCGGGCCCCAACCACCCACGAGCCAGAATGAAATCTTGGCAGAGTCCTCCTGGTTCTCGTCCCGCTTCCCCGGCTTCCACAACGACCTTTCCTCCTCTTGTTGCGAGCTCCTGTCAGAGACACTTAAATCCACCTCATTTCTTCAGGAAGCAGAGCAGGACTGATCCAAGTCAGCAGGTTGCTTGGAGCAGTGCTGGAGAAAGCTTTTGCTGGCTGGGCCCTGGGACAAACGTCTGGAGGGGCTTCCAGGATAGAAAAACGTGGGTTTTACTCCCAAAAAAACTCTTGGATAGATGAGGAAGGATAAAGCTTTAAAATATAAAATCGTGATTTAAAGAGCTGTGGTAGCTCCTGCTTTCGTTTCAAGGCCCAGCACAGTTCAGAGGCTGATTTGCCTCCATCCTGCACGGACCTGAACCTGTTCTGAACACGCCACTGAAAAATAATTTATTCTGCACCGAGGACGTGGCCGCCTGCATGCCTGTCACAGATATCCATCAGCTTCAGTCACAAAATATTCCATGCTCCCCACGGCCCCAGCTCCACAGCTACCACACAGCAGCAGGGCTGTAGTAACTCGGGAGTAACTTTGTGTCCTGTGTTGCAGAGAGCTCCTGCCATGGAAACAAAGCCAAGTGGTGGGTCAGGGATGGCATCGCACACGGAAATTCTGCCCTTCCGCTCTCCTCTGAACAACCACCTGGGTTTGGCAGTCTCAAACAGAACAGTTTGGGAGGAAAATACGGATTTTTGAGCTGTTGAGCTTGACTTAGGAGCACAAATTCCCATCGGCCTTTCTGTGAGAACACCCAATGCAGAATGAGGAAAACACAGAGCAAGGCAGAACCGCTTTTCCTGGGGTTTGCCGCTTGGAAGAAATCAGATCACACCGCTGGATTGCCCTTCCCAACGGGCTTCCCGAGGAGCCACAGGGAGAAGGGATCACAGCAGAGCATTGCTATGCGACATGTAATCCTCCCTGCCAACAATGGCGCGCGGCGAAGGCCAGACGGAGCGCCCCCGTCATGATCGGTCTCAGACATGCTGCAACACACAATTTCTCAGTGTTTTAGCCGAAACGCCGAGGACAGGATTCCCATTCATTCCCAGCTGGGTCACGGGGCTCCGGCGGGTGGTTTTCAGACAACTCTTGTCTGGGCAGCAGCGGGCCAGGGCGGACACCCAGCCGTGGGAATTCCGCGCTTATTGCTCCGCTGTCGTCACGGCTGGGCCGCGGCTCCGAGGCTTCGAGCCATTCGCTATGGTCCGGGGCAGGGGAGGCAGCTCATCCAGGGAAAAGCCTGCCCTCGCCGTGCCCGGCTTCAGAAAGGGCTTCGGGATGCTTCCCCACAAACCCGATCCCTTCCATCCCCCGCGTACGGATCCCTCTCCGATTTAAACAGGCTTAGTCACTCTCTCAGCTCAAGGATTAACGTTTGTTTGGACAGCAGCCACGGTCCCCACGCACACAACCAGGAGACCAAACTTGTCCCTTCACGCTGCCCAGTGCCATTGGCTGAATTAGAAAAGTTTCACGGATTGTTAGAAGCTTTCCTTTCATTTTTTTTCTTCCACCTTGTTAAAAATCCCTTCTTTTCAGCCTGTTCCCAACCTGCTTTTTCAGAAGTTTTCCCCTCCCGTCACCCTCCCTTCTTTAAAAAACAGGAACACTCATATTTCAGTGACATAGGTATTAAAATACAAACATTTAGGCGTAGAACAACATAACCCCACTTAAAACCGAGAACTCCAGAAGTATTTTCCCCATGCTCCGTATTCCTAGCATGCTTCCCATGCTAAAAAAGCTCCACATAAACAACCAACTGCAATCACTTATGGGGGCACAGCAAGCAATTTTTTTTTTTTTTCCAGAGTATTGATTTCCAGGCCTAAGAAAGGCTCTGGCTGAGCCAACCTCAGCCTGAAATGAGAGGAAAATCCAGAGAGCACGCCTGGGCATTCCTACCTGTCATAACCTGCAGCAATTAATACCGGTGGTGGCCCTGAAAACTGATCTGTACATTAGGAGCTCTTATTTGCTGGGTTTCATTTGTACCTCGGTAAACATCTGATGCCCCATTTCTCACTAAAAAAACTGCCCAAAAGGATGCTTTGTGTCTCTTTTTCTTTTTTTTCATGCACCGAGTGTATTAAACCCCAAAATGTCAATTATTACACATCGTGAGGGCGCAGAAAAGCCTGGAATCGCGTTGACGAGGAGGAACCGCGCGAGAGTGGATGGTCAGTGCTTGTAAACACTGCCTGTGCAACAGGAGAGCTGAGCCTCCCTCCGCCTGTGCGTGACCTTTACTGAGTCACTTAATCTTCCCGGGTCTCAGTTTCCCCCCCTGCCAAACGGAGCTCCAGAAATGAGGAGGGTGGCGTGCTCTGATAACGCGTTATGTGATAGCTCGCGAAGCTCCGCAGACAGATGATAGCTGGGCAAACATCTCCCCTGATATGGAGAGTCCATCTCCCTGCCCCTGCCAGCACCGCCCGGGGTGGGGAAAAGCCATTCCTGGCATGGAATCCCAAAATAAGCAAGTCAACAGCAAGGGACAGTCCAGGCACCTCCAGCTCTCCTCTCCAGAGCATCCCACATTTTTCAGGTGTAGCTGTCTCAGGATGGGTCTGGATTTGAAGCCTACAGGGATGACACGGACCATGGCATGGGAAGCTCCTCAGTTGAGCAAACATCTCCCCTGATATGGAGAGTCCATCTCCCTGCCCCTGCCAGCACCGCCCGGGGTGGGGAAAAGCCATTCCTGGCATGGAATCCCAAAATAAGCAAGTCAACAGCAAGGGACAGTCCAGGCACCTCCTGCTCTCCTCTCCAGAGCATCCCAGATTTTTCCGGTGTAGCTGTCCCAGGATTTGCAGCCTACATGGGTGACAAGGACCAGGACTGGGACAAGGCGACCTTTTTAAGGTTCCTTCCAACCCAAACCATTCCAGAATTCCACACTCCTTCAGAAACCCATGCTCTGCACAGACCAAAACATCTTGTGCAAAAAACCAATGAAGCTTCATGAAAGGACCCAGTTTCAAAGCATGAAACTGCTTAAAAAGAGATCTTCCCTTGTTCTCCATTTCTGCCTTCCCATGATTTTGTTTTAAACACTCTCAGCTCTCGAGACTGTGGTTACACCCAGACTCCAGGCAAAGGCTTGTCCCTCGTTCTGGAAGGATGAAGGAAAAAGGCAGTGAGAACATGATAATTTTCTTTTTTTTTTTTTTTTCCTAGGGTAACAGCAGCCCCCTTTAATTGTGCCCCTTGGATCTGTAAGACATGCTTGACCAGACATACCTCTGGAAGAGGTCAGCACTCCTGGGATTAAGGAACTTAGCAACGCTCCAGAGAGGGAGTTGGAAAGTCATGTTTAATGATACTTTGCTGAGAAACCGGGCAAATTTAATTAAAACATCACTTACTCAAGCCCAGTGGAACTAATTGAGTGCTCTAATATTCCGCCTTTTCATTAATGGGTTACAAAAGAGGGCTGCACTTGTGTGTACAGGGGGGGAAAAGGGGGAGGACGGGGAGAAGATGAGAGCTTTAGCCAGGCTGCCCGGGCTTCATTTAATACAGCTCAGAAACTTCGCTGCTGGCAACGGAGCTTTAGTGCAGTTGACTTCTCCCCCATCCCCTCCGCATCTCCCCCCCAAAAACACCCTCTCCACCCAAGACCCCTCGCAAAGAATGGCTGAATGAGGGCGAGCAGATCTGGCAAAGGAAGGGAAATTGCTTTTTTAATAAGTGGTCTATTCAGAGCTCCTGCTTTTCAATAAAGAAGAAGGCTGGAGAAGTCCTGGTCTAATTACCTCATCCTCGCACTAGACAAGCTCGCCCTTTCATTAACCACTGAGGTCATATCATATAACTTGGTGAGCCACCGCGGGCACAACATGTTCAGTGATTATTTCACTGGTGGCAGCAAAATTACAGGCAGCCCATCGAGGTTGTAAAAAAAAAAAAAAAAAAGCAGAAGCAAAGCCGTAATTAAACGAGGACGTCTACCAGGAGACACTAAAACTAGGCGGGATGGGATAATGTCACCCTCGCAGAAACGCGCGGATTGTTGGCCGGTGTGACACCATGGAGAAACGGCTGCGGTGACCAGGAGGGGAGAGGGTTGCTTGCCAAATTAGTCAGCCCAGCAGCACAGGTCCCTTTTTTTTTTTTTTTTGCTGGGTCTCAAGGGGCTGTTTGTGTGTTTTGCCACGGTTGGGAGTAATGAGACGGGAAAAATGACACGTCAAGGATCAGTGAGAGACCACCAAGCTCGTGCTGCATCTTTAGTGGAGACTTCTCCGCTCCCTCAGCGAACACACACATCCACAGGCGGTAAGAACTCCAGCTCCAAAATGGCACAAATCAAGGCTGTCTGCACTGCTACGCTGCCTTTGATCCACCCCAAATCAAATCCAGATGAGTTATCGTTCCAATAACCGCACCAGGTTAGTCCAAAGCGGTTCCAGACTGCTGCAGTCACCGGGTGAGCAAACCCTACTCAAAAATTGCAGAGTCTTTATGGCAGGAGTGGGTTGGGGAGCAGCTTCTCTGGAGACACAGAGAACGTGCTGAGAATCCTATTGAAGTCATCAAGGAAAATATCCATGAATTCAGCAAGGAATGCAGCAGTGCTCTCACCCTCCATCCCCTCGCAAGCGGGACCAGGAGGAATCAAACAGGAATCAAACCCCGTATTAAGCTGCACCTAAGAGCAAACAGTGCCCAAGACAACCCATCCACCACGAGCTGGTTTCAGTATTTTGGAACCTGGAAAAGCACTTCAAGTTCTGCCCTGGTGGTCACAAAGCCAGCCTGGCTCCTCCTCTCTGATTGTCACTTGAATGACACTGAATCGTGCCAGTGGTTTAGGGCCTTTAGGGCCGCGAATCCCGACCCTACAGACGTGTGTTCTCCCGATCTTCAACCACCACCATCCCGAAAGCTTCCCGTTCAACATTCCCTCGTTCCCTGCCTGGTGGGCTGCCTGGCTTGGCTCTCAACCACACCGTGGTACCACAAATTATTCCAGCAGCACAAGCAGAGAAATCACCTCAACTCCTGCTGCGAACAGGCAAAGGGAGGCTGTCACACAGCCATCCCAACTCGGCACACGCGTTTGTGGGGGCGGACGAAAATAGGAACGCTGGATCACTGACCTGCAGCAAAGGTCTGTGCCTTGGGCTGCCAGGAGGGCTCTCGGTGTCTGGACAACCGTCACAACTGTTACTCAGCTGTTTCGCTGCAGATATTACACCGCGGAACCACTGCCAGTGGCCAGGGCCTGGGTGTGCCAAGGGAAGTGGAGGCAAAGGATGCTGGAGAGTCCTGCATCTTCCCCTGGGAGCCAACTCGCAAGGATCGGGACACGGAAGGGAAGGTTCAGTCCCTCCAGCTCATCCTTGGAGTTGGTTTAACTCAAAGTCACATGGTGCAGAGCACAGACAATAATTAAGGACACAAATCCTAAACCCATGAGTGGCCTCAGCCATATGGGCAGCTCCTGGGGTTGGGACACTGTGAGTTGGGCCAAACCCATTGACTGGGGAGGTTTTTCAGCCCTGCCACTGCTGGTGGATACTCCTGGAGTTACAAGGACTTGCCAGTGGCACCAAAAGCCGTGTAGGTTTGGAGGAGACTGTACTGTGTGACTCTGGAATGAGGGGAGAGCCAGGACATCTCACAGGAACATCCAGCAGGGAATCACAGCCTCCATGGACCACCTTCTCCATTGCCAGACCCCAAAAGATGGCACAGAGAGACCAACACGGGGATTGAAACAAGTTCTGTCACCCTGCACAGCCTGTGTCACACGTCAGGGAGCTGCCACCGGAGTGCAGAGCCACTGAGCCCTTTAATCCAGAGCAGGAAAGCCGTCAGCCAAAACCAGACACCAGCTAAATCCGGGATATTTCTAATCCTGATCTCAGCGCTGTCTAGGAGCACCTGGTAGCGGGGAGAGGGGGAGACGTTTCGCTGGCCAGCCCCCGGCTGGTGGCATTCCCCGATGCCCCAATTCCGGCGCGAGGAATGACATTTTATACATAGACACCGCAACAACTGAGCTGGGGTGGCCATTCCTAGAATGCACAACTGGCTGGGGCTGCATTCGCCTGGGAAACTGGAGACCCAGGTCCCCCATCCCAGCCCCAAGCCTGCATCCAATCACGCAGACAATAACAAGGCTCGGGGGCTATTTCTGGCCCTACAGTATGTCCCCCTCGGAGGTTGGTGCAATCAAACACTGATCCTGAGCACCTGTGCTGGCCAATCTGAGGGATTTTCGTGCTGGAGCAGCTCTAGGCTAGGTACAGCCTGGCAGATTATAGGAGAAGGTGGAAAGCCCCTTCCTGTCCCCCCTTGCTAGGATGACCCAGCACTCGCAGACACTTTGTCCTTTACATCAGTCGCAGAAAATGCTGAGCTGGAATGGGATCATCAAGCCCAAATCCTGGCCCTGCACAGGACAAACCCAAAAATCACACCACACGCCCCAGAGCATTGCTCAAACGCTTCCCGAACTCTGGCAGTCCTGCAGGGAAGGCCCCAGGCAGGAAGGTAAAGCCCTGTGGAAGGTGTGAGGAGCAGGAAGAGAGGACAAAGATGGGGAAAGGAAAAAGGCACTCCACAACCAGGCACTGTCTTCTGCTCTAGGTGACACAGAAGGTTTCTGCCAGAAGACAAAACTGAAGGGACTTTTAGGTCTGAGATCAGCCAGAAATTAATCTCTCCAGGCTGGTTCCCTGCCAGGCGTTTTTCCAGCCAGTTTTAGATGCTGCTGCACTGTCCATGCTCCACTGAATGGCTGCAAGAGAAGCATCCCTCAAGGAGGTGTTGTGGCAGCACAAATCCCTTCCTCCGTGTCCTGCCTCACGTAAGCCTGAGGAACCCATCTTTCCATCCCTCTGTGGTGCAAAACCCTCTCCTCCCCGTGGGAAACCAGCATCTTTGTCCCCACCTCATATTTCCCAGACCTGGATGGTCGTATTTCTTTCCCTCTGGTGTCTGTCCAAAGGTTTTGCACAACTCTTGAAGCACAGAGGGCACAATCCCATAACTCAGGCTCCTCCCCTCCAGAAGGAGGATCACTCCATCCATTTCACATCTATTCCACACTCAAGAACGGCATAATTACCCCCAAAACCCTGCAACGGCGTGCCCCCCCCAACCCTGCGCCGCTTTTAACGCACCTTCATGCCCACCAGGTTGTTGTGGAAGTCCACCCGGGCTCGCAGGTCCTTGTTGGGCTTCCTCCCCAGGAACTCCTTGACGAACTTGTTGCTGTACTTGAGGTTGTCCCCGCAGCCGCCCCACTGCCAGGCCTCCCTGTTCTCCAGGTCGGGCGCCTCGTCGCAGGTGCAGCGCTCCATGCGCCCTGCGCTGCACGCCTTGGCCATGGCGTGCGTCAGCCCCGCCGAGGAGATGGCGTACAGGAAGGCCGTCTCCTTAAAACCTGCGGGGAGACGAGGGAGAGGCTCTAATTCCAGCTTAGAGAAAGGAAAAACCCCAGGAAACGGAGGCAAAACCCATGGTGAGGAGAGCGCGAGTTGTGTCGCGGAGTAAGAGTGGGGAGGTTGGAGAGAACCACAGTGGGGTTACATCCAGACTGCTCTGGAATATCCCCAGTGAGGGACACTCCACGCCCTCTCTGGACAATCTGTTCAGGGCTCAGTCACTGCACAGCAAAGAAATTCGTCTTCATATCCAAGTGGAATTTCCTGGGCATCAGTTCCTGCCTGTTCCTCTCGTGGCACCCCTGGGAAAAGCCTGGTCTGTGCTCCTGGCACCCCCAAAGCACGGCAACGCACGACTGATGGTGAAAAGGACACAGGGGACAGCAAGGAATGATGGGCAGAGGTGGCACAAGAGAGGATTCAGGAATGCAGATGGGATCTGGCTGGTTCTGTGGCTGTCACTGTGTGTCACTCACAGACAATTCTCTGCCTGAAAATGCAAGATCTGAGCAAGAGCTGCCCCTGGATCCCTGGAAGTGTCCAAGGCCAGGTTGGACAGGGCTTGGAGCACCCTGGGACAGTGGAAGGTGTCCCTGCCATGGAAGGGGTGGGCCTGGATGAGTTTTAATGTCCCCTCAAAGCCAAAGCAGCGTTTGACTCCATGAAGAGCTGGACAGGACGTGGCGGTGCCAGTGCTGCTACCAAGGGGGCACCAAGGAGCAGGAACCCAGCAGAGTCTTCCAGTCCTCCTCATTCTTCCCTCTCCTCCTGAAAAAAGCCACTGCGTCCTACTCCAGACCAGCAGAACCGCTGATGGAATGCACCTGAGGGCTGGGAAGCTGGAGATGTGTCCCTCACCCAAAACCCCCAGTTTCCACCTCAAACCCTCCAGGCTCAGCCCTTCTTTTCCCCTCCCCTGCTCACCTGCAGGGATGTGACAGCATCCACTCCCCCACCCGCCAAACCGACACCCAGAGGGACCCAAATCCAAATTACGAAAGGCAGGAATAAAAAGCAAACATGCCAGTATTTATAGCTGCCCATTCTCCAGCGATGGAAGCCATAAACGACTGCATATTTGAGATGCAATTCCAGGCCGGCTTTGGATGGGGCTCAAGAAATCCCCCACTCCGAAATAACCCAAGTGGATGGTGACAGTAGTGGATATATCAGCGAGCTGGTGTGTCAACCAAGGACAGGCAGAGACACTGCCAGGTCATTTTTGGAACTGTTCCTTGGCAGGTTCATGACAGCCCAAGCAGACTCATGTGGCCGTTCCCAGAGTCTGCCTCCCCAAAACACTCCTGGGAGCAGGAAGAGCGGTGAAAATCCAGCCCAGGAGAGGGAGGTTTGGTCCTCCCCAGGGTTCTGAGGGTCTAATTTCCTCCCAGTTTATGGCAGAATTATCCAATCATTCCACTGCTCACCTGGAAAGGGAGAACAGGAATCTTTTCCTCACTAGAAACAATTTATTTAAAAATAAAAAAAAGGTTCAACTCCACACTCACTGAGGGCACTACAAGGAGTGGTGAGAGTTAAAATAACACATTTTGTTTTCTCCCTGGAGTCAGACCACGTCCTGTGACAGCCCAGAAACACCTTCAGCACTGCAAACACTTCGCTGGAAGTGGTGAGAGAATTCCCTGCTTAATTCACGCAACAAAACCTCACGGATGTGCAGCCGACTCCTCCGGGCAGAAAACGCCTCCTGAGCATCTCCCATCCTTTGTAAATTGATTTTTTCTAGGATACACGCTAGGTCAGACTGCGCACACGCCTGTCAGAGGGATGACACTTCCAAAGACAGATGTTCCCAAGCCTCTGTGCTGCTGGATTGGGGAATTCTTGTCACAGCCCCAGGGAATGAAGAGCTGCCAGTGTCAGACAGAGAATCCTCAGTGGGATGGGGAGTGCAAACCCTGCCCTGAAAATCCCAGACACTGCAATCCCTGCATGGTTTGGGTTGGAAGAAACCTTGAGATCCATCCTGTTCCACCCTTCCATGGGCAGGGATACAGAGTGCTCCAAGCCCCATCCAGCCTAATTTGGGACACTCAACTCACAGCCACCACCCTTAATTGATTGATTAGGCAGCTCAGATCTCCACCCTGCTCACAGCCGTCCTGATTTAAAGCGCTGAATTCGGAGTGGTTGTGGAACCCCAGCAGAAAGTCACATTCCAGGCCTGACGGAATCATCCGCCAGCTTCTCCCCTTCCAAGAGCTTTGCCTCTGCCCCTCCCGTTCTCCATCACCGAAAGCTTCCCAAATTCCCCCGTGCCCATCAGCACGGGGATCATCTCACCCACGGGCAGCTCCCCGAAGCAGCTCCCTGTGACATTTGGCTCTGGCCAGGTTTTAAAGCCATCTCCAGCACCACCACCACCACCACGCACTATTTGATTGCAGCGAGATATTTTGTAACAAGATAATGAGCTTTAAATCAATGCAGGCATTCTAAGCCCCGGCGCATTGACAGTCTGCCGGGCCCGGCTATCCAGTTTCAGCCATTTCCAAAATTGTTCCCCGAGTATCCAAAGAGGATAACGAGTCCCTCAAACAATCCCCTGTTATTTTAAGAAACGGGGCTGCATCGGCCCCAAGCTGCAAACCAGCAGCCAGGGCTGGCCTGGTGACCAAAATGTAAAACCAGAAAGAGAAACTTTTAAGAGGGAGAAAATTTAAGTGAAAAAAAAGTGGTTTGGGGGTTTTTTTTTCTCCTTTTTTCTCTCTCCTTGCAATGGTCCTGGAGGAGAGGAAAACCCTCCAGGATGACTTTGGAAAGCCGTGTCCTGGCGGGTGATGCATGGGAGCCTTTGCCCCGGGGTACCGCTCGCTGCGATGCTGAACCAGGAACCAGCAGCTCCCGCGGAGGAGGAGGAGGAAGATTTACAGGACACGGGGATACTGCAGGGGAACAGCACCTGACGGATTTACAGCGCCGGGGCAGCGCAGAGATGCTGCAGGGACATAAACCACGGCGGAATGAGACAGCAGCGGAGCCCTGCAGCGCTCAGAGCTCTCGTTTATCACCCAGAGCCCTGACAAGCGCTGGCACTGGGGGGGTCTCCACGGGGTTTTAACTCCAGGCTGCTCCCAGGTGCCCCCCGGCCGGGGGGACAGGCACGTCTGAAGGAACAAGCTGTGGCCTCCAGGTGTCAGCATGAGAAAGTGCTTGGCTTCCCCCAGGCACCACTAATCCAGGGACTCCTCTGGCATGCGGGGATATTTTTAAACGTCTTGCAGCTCTGGCCGGGACCTCTTGGGTTTCATGAGGACTTTCCTTGTTTCCACCAGCCAGTGACAGTGCATTCGTTAAGCCCTCGGTGCTTCTGAATTACTCCTCCTCACTAATTAGCCCTGCAAGCCTCTGCTCTTATCTTTAAGGACTTCACACCCTGGCTTTTCCAGGTGCAGGTCCATTGCTGAGTGTGGGACTTTCTGGAAGTCACCAAAACCCCGGAGACCTTCGCATGCTGTCTGTGAAACGGAGCTGGAGCCTGGAAATAAAAACTGGATTTTGCTGGGAGGCTGGAGGAAACTGGGTTATACGTGGCAGTAACAAAGAAAGGAAATAAAAACACCATCAGCTCCTCCAATATTCCTAATTTCTGGCTATCTCCGCCTGAGCTGCTGGGAAGAGGTGTGGGAATCACCCACTGCTCACAGCCAGGGCAGGAACAGGACACGGACATTTGCAGGTTTTGCCCTGTTCGAACAGGACAGCACAGAACAGCCTGGTTTGCCTTGTTTCCCTTTAAAAAGGCACTTCCTCAACTTCTTTCCTGACATAAATAATAAATAACAATAATCCTGGCATAATAAATCGGAAAAATCAATAACAAATAAATAAATAAATAAAATAAGAAAGGAAGAGGGGACAGCTTTGAGAGCTCCCAAACCCTCTCCTGCAGCAGTAATTCGACTTTCAACAGAAATGGGGAGAAAATGCAGCTCGTGGCTGCAGAAACCTGCCCGAACACCTCCGAGGAGAGCAGCCAGGGCGAGCAGCGGGGAGCAGGCAGAGCAAGCCCATAAATCACCCCCATTAGCATATTCTTTGCCTGCTGAGCACTCCCATGGATCCAAAGCTCTTTGGGGATCTCGGGGTGAAGCACAACCCACAAAGGCCACCCCAGGCTGACCAAGAAATGAGCAGAGGGGGTGCAGAGCCCCCCAGGACTCACCTCTCTTGAGGAGGCTGGCGCGGTATNTTGACCATGAGGGCAGGAAATGAGCAGAGGGGATGCAGAGACCCCCAGGACCCCGGGACTCACCTCTCTTGAGGAGGCTGGCGCGGTATCGGCCCTCGAGGGTGCAGTTCCAGCGCTCGAAGCGGAACTGGTACTGGCACTCCAGGGCGCTCATGCTGATGGCCTCCATCAGGGTCTCGGCCACGCCGGGGTCGCGCCGGCACATGCGGCGCTGCTTCTTCTCCAGCTTCAGGCGGTCACACACCTTGTAGTGGGCCTTGACGGCCGCCTCCTCCATTTCCGACGTCAGAGGGAGGATGGTCAGGGGTTCGTTCCCCGTCAGCCTGCCGGGAAACAGAGGGCACCGCGGTAAGGAAATGAACGAAGAAATTTTAGGGAGAAATTCTTTATTCAGAGGGTGGTAAGGCCCTGGCACAGGTACAGGAGCTGTGGTTGCACCATCCCTGAAAATCTCCAAGGCCAGGTTGGACACTCCGAGGCCACGTTGAACAAATTGATCTCATGAGTAGCGTCCCCACCCAGAACAGCAGTTTGGATCTACATGATCTTCAAGGTCCTTCCAACCCAAACCATTCCAGGATCCCAGGAAATCCAGCCCATCAATGGTGGGATCAGGATCTCCTGGCTGAACACCCCTGGGGATTTCACGTCCGAGCCAGGTTTGCGTGTGCAAGGTGGCAGCAGGAAAAAGGTGAGAGGAAATATTTGGATTTATCCTCCCTGCCAGCTCTCACAGAGCTTGTTTGGACACAAAGCCTTGGTCACCTCCACCACAGGACTGCATTTAAAACTGAAAGTGGGAAGAAATCATTTCAGGTGCCTCACTGCGTGAACTGGCAGAAAGACACGAGCACCGCTGGGCAAAACCAAAAACATCATTTTAGCACATCAAGCAGAGCCAGAACCCAGCTTGGGAGGGGACAGAGGAAGGTTTGTCCCATCAAAGCCCAAGAGACACCCCGAGAAAGCCCAGAAAGCCACCCTGCCCTCAGCAGAAGAGATCCCGACATAAAACCCAGCGAGGCACAGCCCGAGGCTGGAGAGCTGGATAGACTTTCCAGGAGACGCTGCCAAAAGCTTTTACAAGACAGAACACGCTCAAAACCTAAAAAAAAAAAAAA
>VYZT01040083.1:0-34118 GCA_013400735.1 Pomatostomus ruficeps
TTTTATCTTTATTTTTTATTTTTCATTCTCTATTCTCTATTCTATTTTCTAATTTATTTTTCCTTTTTGTTTTCCCTTTTTTCTTTATATTTTTCTCCCACAGAATATGACTGTCATCTACTATGTGGTAGATTTCTGTTTGATGACTGGAAAGCTGCTAGGTATTACCATATTAAAAATAAGAATATCAATATTCATGGCATCACATTCAGATTTTTTCTGATTAATGCTGTCAAAAATTAGTGTTTTAAAGTCTCTTAAAGAATGACCATCAAAGGTATTGGCAAAAGTAGGTTTAATAAACAAGCAAAAGCATGACAAAATACATTGTCAAGGTTCACTCTACTGCTTACTAAATGGTTATAGCACACAGAGTAAAAGCAAACTAAAATCTAAAATCAATCAATCTAAACCCAAAATGAATTCAAAAATTATCTATGTGGAAGGTGGAAGTGCAGGGCAGAGAAAAGGGTAAGGGTAGAAAAGGATAAGGATAAGAAGGAATAAGGAAGACCCTCCCATTTAATCACAAGATTTGGACTAGGCCTCCTTGCTAAACTGAGCCCCAGACTTGACCAACAGTGAAGGCCTAAAGGCTTAAACTACCATTTAATTGATAGCTTAAGTTAAGCAGTTTAACAAAAGATTCATATTGAATTTACCATAGCTGAGCAGTAACTCACTGTAAGGCCTAACTTACAAATCTAGAGTACTGAAGAATCTAGCAGAGCAACATCCACAATACATTCTCTATAGCATATTCACACTTGCATGGACTCAGATTTAAAGGAGCATGCATGCATCCAAAGCAGGATGTGTAGGAGAATGAATACACTGTAGAAGGTTTAAAAGGTGAGGGAAATACAGAGCCTGCAAAGAGTTGTTGCAGCTTTGGGAGTTTCATCTGGCTCAGCAGAACAACAAATTATATCGAATGCAAACTGCAGTGTAAATCCTAAAAAATCACTGTCTGAGTAGTAGAAGGGAGAGCAATGGATATTGTTTACTGTGACTGCAGTAATGCCTTTGACTCTATTTCTCATAAATGCCTCAGAGAGAAGCTCTTGATGTGTGGGCTAGATGTACAGACAGTGAGTTGGACTGAAAACTGGCCAAATTGCTGGGCCCAGAGGGTGGTGGTCAGTGGCACAAGGTCTAACTGGAGGCTAGGAATTAGTTGTGTAACTCAGGGGACAATACTGTGCCCAGTGTTGTTCAATATCTTCATAAATGACCTGGATGAGTGGACACAGAGTAGTTTTGTGTCACCAGCAGGTTTGCTGGTGACACAAAACTGGGCGAGTGGCTAATGCACCAGAGAGTTGTGTTGCCATCTAGAGGGACCTCAACAGACTGGAAACATGCTGGCAGGAACCTCATGGAAGCTCAATAAGGGGAAGTAGGAAGTCCAGCACTGGGGGAGGAAAAACCCCTTGCATCAAAATATTCTGGGGGCGGATTTTCTGGAAAACACCTTTGATGTAAAGGACCTGGGGGTTGTGGTGGACACCAGGTCGAACAGGAGTCAGCACTGTGGCCTTGTGTCAAAGGTGGCTAATGGTATCCTGGCTCACATTAGGCAAAGTATTTCCAGGAGGTGCCAACCTGCTGTTGAGGCCACACCAGGAGTACTCTACCCAGTTTTGAGCTCCTTAGTGCCAGAGACCCTGGCATACTGGAGAGAGACCAATGAAGGGGCACAAAGATGATTGAGGGACTGGAGCATCTCTTCTGTGAGAAAAGCCTGAGACAGCTGGGACTCTTTAGCCCAGTTCAGGGGAAATTTTATCAGAATATATAAATACCTGAAGGAAGGGTTCAAAGAAGATGAAAGCAGTGCCCAACAACAGGACCAAGTGGCATTTGAGTTTACAACAAATGCAGTGTCTAATAATGATGTAACACAGCAAGGGATGGTTTTCTCAAGTTCAGTGTGCTTACCATTGCTTACCTTAGCAGTATTTCCTCCAAGAATTTTTTGTGTGCCTTCTTCTGATATGTGGCTTATTTATGTTTTACCTTCCTATGCATTTCTCCTTTATAGCTTACAAAGGCCAGAGTGTGAGAGAACTTCTCTCAAAATCTGTAGTCTATCCTTACATCTGTAGGAACTGATTTCCTTCCAGTTCAATCAATCAAACTTGCTTTTAAGGGTAAATGGCTAAATAAGAACAGCGATAAGAAAGATGGAAAAAATCTCAGAAGGATCACTGCAAGGTCACCTCAACCACTCTTTTGATACAACACAGGATTCTTATGTGTATATGATTTCGAGTGCATATTTACCTAATTCCTTCTAAACCCCTCAGTGATATATACTTTAGAGACATTCAGCCAGCTATTCTCATGCTTTACTTTTCTTACTTTTAGGTTTTTAGAAAACCTTTCTTAAAGTTCGATCTCCTTTTCATTCTTTCTTTAAAATTTTATTTCTTTTTTTTTATTTTGCAATAAAACCAATTTTTTTTGGTACACAATAAACACAGAACACTCTTTCAACAGATTTTTTTAACTGTAAATGTCTGTTTTTAGATAAATATTTATTTTTATTTATTTCATTGGACAATATTTGATCTTTTTTAATATGGCTGCTGTTTTGTTGGTTGGTTTTTTCCTTCTGGACTGCATTTTAGCATACAACATCTTAAACTTCACTGTACAAAAATGGATTAAATACTCCAGCTGAGGACCTACATTGGGGAATGGTGGAAAACGTCATGACTTTTCCAGGAAAAGTTCCTTTTTCTGTCAATGAGAAGACATAGTGGCATTGAAGTCATTAACATTATTTTGATTTACCTCACTTAAGGTCTGGTAATTAATCAATACAAATGATTTAAAACATTTCCTAAGATAGCTTAACGATTTATCCACATGGTTTGACCACATGTATCTTTCAGTTGAGTCATTTATGAATCTTAATTTGTACACTAACATATTGAATTGTAATGACAGGGCAATTTCCCAATTGCCATTGCATGCAACAAACAGAAACATTTATGAGCAACCTGTAATCTCTAAGCAATATATTGACAATGTAAATCTTTAACTAAAAGTAGATTGGAAACCTTTAGAACTATTCTGAAATATGATGGTCTTTAATTGAATAGGGGGAAAAGAAAGAGAGGGAAAACTGGTGTGCATGTTTAATTTCTGTAAATAATTTATTAAAATACAATATTTACAGATACGGTCAACATTCAGATGGAATTACTAGCCATTCTTTGCTGCCATATTTATCTGAAAAGAAAAAAGAACCTTTTAAAATAATGCACCTATTAGCTCCTTTAAAGAAAATTTGACCAAATACCCTAAAGAGCAACCTGTGTTTGGCTGGACTATGGGATAACTTGTCTAATCAGCTTCTTCCTTGTCGGGTTTTTAATAAAACTGTTCTCACATTCAATCTTTCCTCTTACTCTCAGCATTCCTAATTACCAAATAGACACATACACATTTCCAGCCAATTGTCCGATGAAGAGTGATATAAGAGTATATCCTGAAAATTGCTCTGTTCTCCCAAGACTTTGAATAACATCATTAATTACACAGATAGTTTTTTGGTGCTTGTTAACTTTTAGAAATTTAAATATAGATTTCCTAAGAAAAACATGCAGATTTCAAATGGCTAATCTGGTAGGCTAAAGTTGGAAAAAGCTGTCATGGCAGCCAGCTGGATGAATTTGTAACCCAAGGATAAGTGTCTCTTACATAGATTTCCTTTTGTCTTCTAAAGAACATGAGATGTTCAAATTGTATTTAAAGTTAAAAAACCAGAATTAGGGTTAACACATAAGTAAATATCATTTGACTGCTTTACGTAGATGGGATTTTTATTTTTTTTTTTAATCTCTTTTTTCACTTAACATCTATTTCTATGTGTGGATATTGAGCATTCTGGATTAGGAATGCATGGCAAAAGCATGTAAGACATAGAAAAGGAGCAAATGCTTCATAAAGTAATTTGGAAATCTCAGTTCCAACTTTCTTAAGGTGTACAATTTGCCAGACTGCTGCAGACCAGAAATTGCTTGTGCTTCTAAAATCAATATTGCATTGGGTACAGTGCACACTGAAGCATGATTGTGAATTGATTTGCTGGATTTTTTGTCTCCCACTACCAGGACAGCAGATCCTATTTATTAAAGTAGCTAGGTGAATGAAGTAATATGCAAGCTTATGACAGGATTTCAGATAATCAGAGATTAATTGAAAGCAAAGGAGATAATTCTGATCACAATGTTGAGTATATTAAGGCATTCTGGAAAATGCGGTTGCTGCTCTTCTAATGTTCATTACTATTTTTTCCATCACTTTTGTGGAGACTCTGATAAATTAGTTTTCAAACAGGTTTCACACTGAACTTGCACTGGGTCTAAAACCCAGGCCTCAGTAACAGGCTTTTATATTGTAAGGCTTTAACTTCAGTGTTAACTCCATAACAAGTGTTAGGTTGCCAGCAAGCTAATACACCCAACAGTGCCTTTGTTGTGCTGATCCCAACAGGAACAGCAGAAAAGGAGACAACCTGGAAACTCACTGGAGTTCTCTCCTTTCTATTTCTCCTGATAACATAATTTTTTTGCATGACTGCTGTCACTCCAGTATCTCATAAGCCTAAAGAGTTATCATCTTCCATTCCAAGAAAGGGAATAATTATTTATCTGGTTATTTACTGCCAAAAATTCATTCCTGTGAATGCTCTTTGTTTGCATAATTTTTATTTCCTGTTTCTAGCTGTGAACTTTTGGTCATCTTCTGGCTAGCTGATTTTGGAATTAGCATTTTTTTTCAGTCTTCATTACCATTTTCTTAATCTTAAACAGCTCATGTCTGTAACCCTAATACTTAACCTCTTAAAAAATCTACACTATCATTTTTTAACTGTCATATTATTTTTCTGAGGACCTTAACCTGCATAAAATCTTATGCAGTGGAAACACCTAGTATCAAATTAAAACATTTCTATTGTTTTTGATGGAATGATACTAAACTTATATACCAAATTGTCACCTTGTTTCCTCCATAATTTAGCTACTTGTATTTTGGAAGATCTTATGTAGAATACATACTTCTGCATATAGAAATCTCTTTTTTTTTGAATGAATCTTTCAAGCACTGACCCCACTCTAAAAGTAGTTTTAATGCAAGTAAAATTTGGTCCATAATCTTGCAGGGGATTTTCTCTCTCCTGTGAACTGAATACAGGTGATTGTCATGTGAAAAAGAAGTCAAAATTTCAAAAGTGCAACTTTCATGTATTTTGTAATTTCTAGCATCAATTTCTGCTTTTTTGTCAATTCTACAGTGTGTCCCAATCATACTAGAGATGGATCCAGAGATCCAGTACAGCTGAAGTGCAAAGCCTTCAGCTGTGAAGAATGATGTGGAAAAGGTTTCACACAGTGTTCTTTGTCCTTTGGTCCTTTAGTGTGCACTAAATTATTTGTAAACACTGTGTCTTCAAGATCCAGTGAATGGCAAACCTATGCATTCAGAAAAGGTACAAAATAATAATTTTAGAACTAAAGCTTTCATTAAATAAAAAATAAAAGGTACAGTAAATGGAAAGTTAGTATTTCAAACAATGAAGGTCACATAGGTGTTTTTTTCAGGATACAGCTGGACTGATACACAGAAGGCTGCTTTAATTATAAAGAAGCAGACTCTTCACATTAAATGATGTATGACCAAACAAGCTGCCTTCATTTGACTTTCCAGACAGCTGGAGTTGAATTCAGAGACAGCTAATTGCCATGGGGACCTTTCTCTGGCAAGTAGCCCATTGGTACTCTTGAGGGGTGGAGAGGCTTCACACAGAAAGCTTAAAAGCATCTGGGCTGCTGTTGTGCAGAATGTGACTGCTGACAGATTTACCATCTGTCTTTGAGAAAGACAACAGCTTGGGAAGACCAGATACCACTATTCTTCAGTAGAAAACCCTTTGTCAATCAAACTCTCCTCATTAGAGCAGAGAGAACTTGAACTACCGTTAGGTGAAAAAGAAATATCAGGATATTAGTTTACTTTTATTTGTGTATGGATAGATGATAAATCCTGGAACATTAGGGAACAGCAAAATGTAAACACATTTGTATTATCCATCACATAAACTTTCTCCATGAGAATAGTTTTACAGATGTCCTTACACTAACCATGTTCATATCCCCACAAAAGAGCCGTGTTGTAGTAGCACAGAATAATGAATTCATAACATATACTATACTGTTATAAATATTTCAGATATTTATTTTTTGTAAATGGTCATTGACTGCAAAAGGTAATTGCTTTCATTGCTGTGTTTGTAGACAATTGAATGGATTGTATCTATCTTACGAAGGAACTTCAAAGCTCTAACCATTGGTATAAGAAAAGGGTGTGCAGTCATCCCTGAATATTGTGCACTTGCTTATACACAAAAGTATGTCTATGGCCAAGTGTAATTTGTAAAGAATCAGTCAAAATTAGGAATAAAATATAGATGTTCTCTAAAAAGCTGCAGTACAAATATTTTCAGCACACAAATGCACATATCTAAACATATGTCAATGCGTAATACCTGCAGGTCTGAAAGACATGCATTCAACCTAACAGTTCATGAAACTGCTAGGGATTATGAAAAATGGAATTATGGTTTCTATAAATAGTAGTCTTTCTTAAGCCTTCAAGTGAGTATATATATTTTCATAAGACTTAAGTGCCTTCCTGAAAAATGCAAAAAAATTTGCCCAGTTGCTCTCCTTGTATTTCTGTGTTTGACCAATGTACACTTTGTGTTTAAAAAGAGTAAATACTTTATGGCTCAGGTTCTTAAAACCCAAGCTTCAGTTAAATGTGAACACAGAAGAATGCTGAACATGTCATATAGTTGTCACATAAAAGTTTTAAACACATATATTTATGTAGATATGTATATTGTTTATCACAAATATATAGATAGCTGGGTATAGGTAGCTGCTATAAAACAATTTTTTGTGTATGAGAAAATTTCATGATTCTTTTTACCCCAAGTAACTTACCACAAATCTAGAGCGAGAGATGAGGAATGTATTCCAGGATTTTCCTTCAAGCTCCATGACAGCAAAATTCTAAAATCCAACTCCTCCCTCTACATGCACGCAATATAGAAAGAATGCATTGCTAGATGTAGGAAAAGAGGCAGTTTAGTAGTTAGGCCTGAACACTCTACCCAACATATTGACATGGTGCCTCTATGAAGCAAAAATTACATATTACTACACTACTGACTACAGCTCTCCAATGAAAATCAGAGTCCTGGTTTCCAGTTGCCTTTCCTAGGGTTGTTTCTGTATTTTAATGCAGAATGCTTGTCCTCTAAGCTTAGGGTTAAGGGCACACATCTAGAAGATAGAAAATGCAGATTCCATGTTCCACTACTGAGGGAAGGCCCTGAGTTCAAGCTAATGAAATATAGCTTTACCACTGGCCATGTTTTAAAAGAAAAGGGACATTGGCTTCTCTTCTCCCAGGGAAACAGCTTAGTTTTTTACTTCAAGGAAAAGGTTCAGGACTTCAGACTTCAGCCTAAAATATATACTCTAAAGTAAAGTTAATAAATAACTAAATTATTCAGATCAAGTAGTATATTGTCCTCAAATTGAGCAAAATGTTGGCTTATTTTTCACATGAGATACTTTCAGTACAGAGCTAGACCATGTACTTCTATGCTCTGTTGCAGTCTACAGAGCCTATATATCACTGTCAAAAAGAGGTATGAGAGTCAAACGATGTGCTCTCTCTATCATTTCCTATTCTCCAGTTTAAGCTTATCCCTGGTTCTTCATGCTGACTGCTATGAATCTTTTTATTGAAGGGATAATTTCCTCCAGGCATGGCATAGAAAGTTTAGTTGGAGCTTTGAGTTCCACTCTGGTGGCAGCATACCATATAATCCCCCTTTAAGGGGATTAATATATCTCTCCATTTCTGAAATGGCCATCACAGTGTTTCCCCACTTCAGAGAGGGTAAATGTGTTTCCATAGTTGTGGAGATCAAATAAGTAGATTGATAAAAGTTCTTTTGAACTCATGAACACATGAACATGGGAATATGTTACTATTGTGGAAGAGATCTTAGCCCCAGTATTTTAGTCATGCAGGGAATAGTTGTTCCATTTCAATCAAGTGTGTTGGTCTGGTTAAACCACTGCAAATCTCTGTGAATGTATGGAAATTAGTTGCCTACAGATGTGTGGCAAGCGTGTTCATGAAAATGCTTTATTTAGCTCTCCTTATTTGGTTAAATAGCACAAATTTGGGAGGAGACTCTGAAAGGGTGTCTCCTCTAAAAGGCAGAATTTCAGCCCCTCCCCCCAGCCAAGGTTTGGAATGAAAATCTTCTTGGAGGAAAGTGAAAATAAACTGTTTATTTAACAAGCAAGGTGCACGCAGGCACAAGGAAATAAAATGAATAATATTAGATAGTAAACCTTCTCTGCTATGGAGAAAGATGGTGGATTTTAGAGTGTCTCCTTTCTCTCGCTTAGCTACCCCTGAAGGTTTGGCCCGGCTGGGCTGGGAGTCCAGCAGCTCCTGGCGAGGGTCCCGCTGACTGTCTCCCCTGGAGATGGTCTGATTTTCCAGACAGGAAAAAACCAAGCCAAACAGTCCAAAAAGAGGGAAAAATATCCCCCAAAAAACTGCAATCCCATCAAGAAGGGAAAAAAACCCTCTGTCCTAACTCACAGCTGGACAAACTACTGGGGGAAAAAAAGGGAAAAAAAAAAAAAAAACAAAAAAACTTTCGCTTTATCTCAGAGAGATAAAAACAAACCATGCCAGTATTTTCTCTGACTACTTCTCTGTGCCAGCTCAAGGTTACAGAACCCATTCCTGAGCATAAGCAGATGAGGGAAATACAGAGCATAAAATCACCCCAGGACATGCACAGAGCAATTAAATCACTGCCATACTTGTGCATAGCTGAGGTATAATTTGGGAGTATGTAGACAGGACTTGTAAAATGGAAATGCTGGCATTTATACCAGGAATACAGGACTCCACCTCTGACCATTTACATGTGTAAAATTGAATGCACAAAGCGAAGAAGAAAAGATTGAACAGATAAAACTGGAAGCATCATTTAGCTTCCAGATAGTAAGAAGGATATTTCCAGGTATCCACTAGGACTAGCAATCAGAAAAAATGTCTCTTGTAAACCAAACTCATTAAAAGACTCAGTCAGTGTAAGTTAATAAAGGTAGAACACTTCAGTTTGCCATTTTGGTCTGTAAAGTAGAATCACGTTTAAAGTATTCTAGCAACTCATCGTGATATGAGCTTCTGATAAACCATGGTTGTTAAATATTTCCTCTGGGAACATCTTACAGAAAACCATGTGAGTCACAGCAACATCATGTTTTCTGCATATTTTACAGGCTGTAAGAATTCTATGTAGATTTTTTACAAAGGTTGTTAATATATAAATTCAAAAGAGTATTTTAAATATCACTAATATCATAAATGGAGACCTCTGATTTAGTGTACCTCTGGTGTTCCTTCTGCAAACCTTAAGAAATATATTATTTTTTTCACTATGTTTATATATAATACATGTGTGGGGTTTTTTGTGTTTTGTTTTCCGCTGAAGGTAATAACCCAGTTCCTTAAGGTGCCTGGTACAAAAAAAGTGTATTTCAGGGAATGGAAGAGACATGGGAATTTGCAAAGGTCCATTTATATTTTTTGATGTGTTGTTAATGATACTGCCAATGGCACAAAGACATGATTCCAGAATTCAAATATCTTGGAAAATCACCAGGCCATAAATTTGATTGTCCAGGTCCAGATTAAGATTAGATTCAAGAAGAGACATTAAAACAGCTATTAAAATTAGCTATCATCTAAAGTTTCCTCAAGATAGGCAAAATAATCGCAGCTGTGCCTTTGTGATTCTGTTGGTTTGTTACAGCATTGAGGCTCTCTGAGTGATGCAAATGCACTTAACTTCCATTAGCACTAATAAGAAATCAGTGAGCTCATCAAGAAGGGAATACATGTCTTTGCAATGTGTAATGTACTCTTGGATAGATACTTAGCCCAAAATATATTTGAAAATAATGTGAGAGATAAACATGTGGAATGAAGTGGAAAACCTGGAGGTAAAGTGCTAATTCTTTCATGACATCAGCTCAGTCAGGGTCATGAAAGAATATTGGAGATGATGATGACATGTTAGATTTGGAAAATATACAAATATTTAACATTCTCAGCTATGTGTTGTAGGATTTAAAAGAGCATATACTTCCAATTAAATGTTTTATTTTATCTGCAACTTGCCTGTCTTCAATCTAAATTTAGTGCAAAGTAGAAAAAAATGAACAGCTCTTTTTGATGTTTAATCTTATTAACAATTAGCATTTAAAAGATCATTGTGAACATTATGCTTAAAAATTGTGAAGTGTATGGATAGAACTCATAAAAGGCATGAGGTCAAGAAGCCGAGGACATGCTACATTATAAGTCCATATATAAAAACAACTTTGTAAAGAAGTAATAACAATATCTGTATTATCACTGGTTTTAAGCAACACATTAAAATCAATGTTCTTATTTTGAAGTCCTAATGTTATTTTGAAATCCTGTTCTTTTGCATATTTTGTTAACATTTTAGTCCATCTGCTTCTAAGGTCTGCAATTTGATGCTTCATGTTTCATGACAGATAAGCTCTTGCTCTGAAGTAAGGTTGTTTGGGACATGGTGGGTGTTGGACCACAGAAAGATTTCTACTGAAGGCCCTCACCTGTAGTCACAGACTCGTGAAGTGAATGCTTGAAACATGGATAGCACAGACATCCTTGGTACTGGTGTAGAGGAGAATCTAGGGAAATACAGGCCAGACAATCTCACCCTAGAATTGAGTCTCTATCATTGAGAGCTCCTCAAAGTGTCACTCAAAGAGGCACCAAGATAATCAGGCAGATGGAGACCTGTGTGGGGAGACAAGGCAGAAAAATCTTCCACTGTGAGGGAAGTACTGCACCACAACAGATTGCAAGAGAGGTTGTGAAGACAACCAAAGCTTGCCTGGATATGGCCCTGAGGAACTGGCTATTATTGACCTGTTTTAAGTGTGTGGTTGCACTAGTTGCCCATGGAAGTCAGTTCCAATCAGCATGACTCTATCATTCAAATTCTAGCTCACAGTGGTCATGTACCGATGGAAAAAAAAATGATGAAATTTCTGAACCCAGTTTGCAGAATAAGAAATGTAAGCATCTTCAATCTGCTCCTTATCCTCCTATACTCTTCTGTGTTCTTATTAGGGTTTGCAAACAGCCAAGATTTACTCCTGAAAAGGCTAATATTGCAAAGATTGAAAAAGGCCAGCCTGATTTCAGATGCAGACCATAAACAAAAGAGTTTCATATGAAGACAATAAATAAAACAATAGTACTTTCATAGCAGCAACAGCTTGTCTTAAAGGTAAAAACTGTTACAATATTTTCCCTAGATTATCAAGAATGAACATAACTTCAGTGGAAGAAAAACAAGCCTATTAAAAAAAAATAAGAAAACAAACAGTGTGCACATCCTGCCTTTTCTAGTCTATGAAAAGATTTTTATGAGTTATTTCATGTCTTTGTGAACAACCATGACATAGTGCCATGGTTCATCTTTTTAATTTTTAACCATTTCTTCAGTGTACAGGAAAGCAAGAGGCTCTTACTATCAGAAGAAACCCAATGTAGCTGCAGGTTCTGCTTACTTGAATTACTGTTATCAATACATTATGGGGAAATTGAAGCTGAACAAGCATGCATAACTTGTTAGTTGCAAGTTCTTTTTGTGTTTTGGAGAAACCATGTGAAATGGTGCAGCATCTGTCTTATTGCCACCTAAATTCAGAAGATGTTCAGAATGACAGAACACAATTTGAAACCACCATGTGTGGTGAAACCACAGTGTGAAATTACCATACCCCTACTGCAACCTTCCTTCTTAAAAACATACCTGAAAGCTGTGATATAGACGAGGCTCACATTTGAAAGAGATCCCATTTGTAATGCAGCAGATTTGTGAGTGATCTCTAAATAATGTATATAAACCCAGGAAATTATTTTTTAGATTTTTATGTCAAATACTTCCTAATGTGAAGTCATGCCTTTAGAGGTTTACATAAATAATGCTGTGTGATAAAGTATTGGCTGAATCTTTCACACATCCTTCACAAACAGCTTGGATGCAGGCCAGCAGTTGGTAATTGGATCTTGCATGTTATTACACTTCCATCCTTGGTTTCACTCAGCTTTTTTGCATTCCATTGCTGAATTTGCTATCGTTGTGCTGTGGCTATTTCACTGCCTGTGATTTGTGTTTTTAAAATGAACCATGCAAAGAAATATTTCCATAACCATAGTGACACTATAACACACTTACAAAGTACAAAGGTAATAAGGTAATTCTACCAGAATGGTATTTTCTGTGACCAGTTGTTGGAAGTTTAGTAATTTTTTTTTTACATTGAAAGAGAGAGAATGGAATGTGCTGAGTATTTCCAGATCTGCTTATGCTAGAGTAACTACTACAAATTAATACAATACTTTTTCAACAGAAGTGATGAGCTGTGTGTTGCTGTGCCTGTTTTGCCAACTGGTTTTTCATGAATCCTGGGATATGATGTAGTTTTTTTTAGTTTTTTTTGGTTTTGGGTTTCTTTAAAGATCCATGCTTCTGGAGTCATGTGAATACATAATTTTTTCAGTAATTAATTTTTATCACTCATAGTTCTGTTATCTTAGAAATCTAGATATCTTTTTTTCTGGTAGTATATGAAAGCTTAACATAATTATTTTTATTTCTCACACTGTTCGAAAATCTGTGCTTTCAGCTGGGAAGCCAGGGTAATAGAAAATGGGCCCAGATATAAAAAGACCTTTATATACCTTATGCCCACTGTCATTGATAACTCTTAATTGTTTGCATTTCTGACCAAATTGAATCTATAAGACCTAAGGTTTTAAAAAAAGCTTTCCATATAGAACAAACCTTTAGTTTTATTTTCAAGATCCTACACTACTGTCCTCAGTGGAAAGAAAATAAAATGTTCCTAGAGGCTGCCAGAATGGAAACCTAAAGAAATACAAAATGTATATGTTATCAGAAAAAAAATTCAAGTCAATCTTGTTATTTTGGGAGTCTGACTGGTTTTAGATTATGAAAAGGACAGTAGCTGTGGGTAAATATTTGAGAATTGGCTTCTTCTGCTAAGAGTAGGTCCAGATGTATAAAGGCAGAATGTCACAGACTGTAAGCCTACAGCAGTTCATAGTTGCATGTTTGCTAAACAGCCTTGTCTGTTCCCCCTAATCTCTTCTTCTCTGCATGACTCCAGAGAAGTCTGAAAATTTTGAAAAGGTAGTCTTTATAAGCAGAATGCTTACCTGAGATAGGGGCAGCATTAGTTAATACAGCAAACCAGATGTAATAAAAAATTCAACTGTTCTGTTAAAACCTCTTTAAAATGCCTGCTGCTATGTGATTACCAAAAATTTACTGCTAAGATACCACACTAGATAATTATTTAAAGACTTTTAGGTTTCCTTCTTCTCTATCTTGACTAAACAGAACCTAGAATTAAATCCCTAGAGCACAGGGTTCCTATTCTCTCTCTGAAGTTCACCAGAAACTCTCTAAACAGCCAACATTTTAGTGTTTCAGTATGCAACATATTTCCATTAAATCTCAATAATTTCCTGGTGTCTTGTTGTTAAACAAAATATTTCACAGTGCTCATGTTCTACCCATGGCTTCAAGGAACACAACATATACATAATTTTTAAAGATGCTTGAAGAATTTTTGGTATACCATTTCATAGCTGACTTGTGATACAGATTTGTGCAATGGAAGAATTGTGGAACAGAATGATCTGCACAACAGAATGGCTGATGCATAGTTTTGATACTCTTTACACAATTTTATCAGGTCATGAACTCTGCTGGAGTAGAAACCATAGCACTAGTTCTACCTAATTGTGAATGCAGTTGTTTTCAGAGCAGAAAAATTTTCTGTGTTATGAAAGGTGTAATGATGATTGTCTGACTACCCTCACTCCCACACCCATCTTAAAAAGGAGGTTTAACAATGACACATCTCTGGGAAAAGATTTATGAATCTGAATAAATTACTAGCCAATGAACCCACTCTACAATCAAGAGAACAATACTGTTTTCAGGAAATGGGTAATAATAAGAGAAGTTAGCAGCTGGGCTTATGTTTCATCCAAATCAAAGTGGACAATCACTGATTAAACATCGCATAAAGATACACGCATTCCGTCTCTCAGAACATTTGACTATTTCTTCCTCTGAAAGACTATTATGCAAACTAAATGCAAACAGAAGGGAGGTGTATCTGAAACCAGCTTTACTAATATGCTGCATTCTGTAATTGATTTGATTGACATCAGAGTTCTAGTTACATGAAAGCAGGGGCAATTTTACTAAGAGCAGAGATGTACTGTGACTGATATAGAAAATATTCAGTGATTTCCTGATAAAAAAAATATAGTTTCAACATGTTTTGATTTACTATTCCTTTAAAACTTTCTTATTACTTAAAACTTTCTCATTACATGGTAATGTTGATGAGAACTGCACACTAAAGTAATAAGGACCTCCAGTCAAAATCATCCTTGCTTGAAGACTTGTTTTCTTATTAGAAATATTTATTCATCTCTGTATACAAATATTTACCATAAGGTAAGTTTTGAAACTAGAAGTTTTATCACTTTCAGATTAATTAATCTCTCCAAACTGTCTTTTAAAAATTATTTCCTTTTCTCTTGCCCACAAAATATATAATGTTATTATGCTCCGGTGCTTAGTAATGTTAGATATTGAACCAAATTTACACAAGCATAAGCAACACTTGGAAAGTGCTACATATTTCTATGTTCAAGTAAGGGGTGTTCAAACTTACAGTTCAAGTAGCTATTTAAGTGATGCACTTTCTAGTAACTGAAATCTCATTCATAAAAAGTTTAGTGTTTAACTCTGTTAATTATTTTTCAAGATAACTGAATTAGATCAGAAGTATTATCCCTATTTTATATCAGGGAAATCTGTGGTAAATATTATGGACTGACCAAGACAGGTGTATATCTAGATTTCAAAAGCAGAGTATCTTTGACCCCTGGCTATCAGGGGTGTTATTCAGAGTTGAAGTAGAACATAGCCAAAAGGATCCATGTTCACGGATGTAACAGGTTTTTGTCTGCCTCTTAGACAGACCAACTGACACAGTCATGCACTGAACCACAGTTTTATTTTCTCCATCCTGGATTTCTGTCTTTGAGGTGCCTTGCTCTATATTCCTTGTCATTATCATCAGCACACTGAAAATCATACTGAATTAAAGATGTTTTGAAGGCTACTTTTTAATTTTTGACCCAGATACCTACTGCCTATGAGTGTAATGAACACACAGGTGTCTCCTGTTACTCCAACTTCCATCTACTTATTAATTCGTCTCCATTTCACAGCTTTTAAGATATTGCTGCCACCTGGTCAGTATCTTTAAAACTTCCACTTCAAAACTGAAAATGTTAGCAGATGCTCAAAGGAAGTGTATGAAGCCTATATTAAGGATATAGAATAGCTTTCACACCCACTATAATCATGTCTCCTGCTCATGTGGTGAACATATGGAGTTTGTTGTCTCTGAATTTAAACTTAGGCTTGCCTTGTTTTGTTCTTCTCAGGAAAATTCTGAATTTGCCCTTGAATTTCCCTCCACAGTTTTCTTTCCATGCTGATTAGGTACATTGTGCTTTGGAAAAAAAAAAATAAAAAGACCAAAACCTCATTTATTAACTTCTTAACTGTGAAAAATACATAAAAAAATGTAGCAGTGGAGGGTCACCATAAATTTAAACCTCAATATGCTCACAGATTGGGTAGTTGAAATACCTTTGGCATTATTTACTAAGTAGTTCTTAGTTTGATACAGTTTCTTCAATGAATTAATGTCTCACCCTGGGGAAAAAATACAGTAACAACAATCAAGTAAGTAAAAACATTAACTTCACAAAAAAAGAAGCATATTCAAAGGCTGAGTTTCTGCACCGTGATTGCTTCTTTTGGTTTTATGGCTTCAGTAGCTCCCCTGGCTCTACACTTAACAATGCCATTTAATCAAAATGGATAGCTTCAGCTGTGTATTTAAAGGAGAGTGATCAACAGTAAAATGGTGAGCAGATTCAGCTAATCAGGCTTCATATTTAACACTATGGAGATGAATGGAATAATTTCACAGTTCTCTTCAAGCTAGTGTTTGTCTACCCTTGTCATAAATGCATCATTCTGCATTGTCAGGGTTATCTAGCTACACAGAAAAACGTTTCAGGAGAAAGACTTTATGGTGGAGTTCTCTTTAGAAACACACACAGGGAGAAACTAATTCCTTGGAATTACTGAATTTTTCACGCTAACAAACTTCTTTTATTCTTGCACGTGGGTATTTCATTTTTTATCTGTGTCTATTTAACAACTGTTGGGAGTTTCTTTCTTTATTTTTTCCTGTTATAGGAAAGTGATGACTTTTAACTTTCTTTTCTTTCTTGTTAATAGTTGTCAGTGTCTTGACAGGCTCCATAGAATTTACACAACAGTTAACAATCATATGTTCTTATTGCATTTGATGGTTCATTAATATGTGGACATTTGGGAATGATAAATAATTTTACGTATTATTAATGTTTAGAGGACAAGTACAAAAGGAAATACTTCAGTGAGAAAGACAGCTAAAGAACTGATTATAAAATTATTAAATTACATGTTATAATCATGGCTTCTTATGCAGATATAGACAATGGCCTGATTCTCTCAAGACAGTAGAGTTCTTGCATGTAGTTAACTCTTTCCTAGTTTTAGATTTAAGCCAAATCTAGTGAGTTGAATACATGACTGACCATCATGGGAAAACTATAACTTGCTGAACTGACCGCTCTAAAGTCTAAGTATCTACTTTCAAGATAGTCAGGTTTGTGCTTTTAGGGGCTGATTCATCTCATCCATCTGCCCTAAAATAGATCAGATGCATCAAACTATATAGAAATCATTTCTCTTTATTTACTAACTTACTAGGCCAGATTCAGACAACTACTGGGTGAGAAGTTTAACGCACTTTTAGTAATGCACTATCAGTAATGTAACTGAGAAAGTCCAAGTCAGTTTTGAAATAAAAGATAAACACCTATACTTAATGGATGATCTACTGGGATACGTGACATGGCACATATGATATGGCATGCCATGAGACTGCAAAAGGATCTGAAGAACAGGAGCCTTAAAAGAAAAATAATTTTTTGTAGCAAATAGATGCATATACTTGCTATATTTGCTGATAAAGGCCCACTGGAACTCCATGTAAAAGGGGAAATATTTTCCAGTGGGTTGCATTGAGAGATCAAAGCAGATTTTCTTCTAGAAAAACAAAAGTAAACGAGGCTCCTATTGCATGCATCTCAGGGATACAAGGCAGTTTTCTTAACTGAAAGATCTAAGCCTAAAATTTCACAAGTTTAAAATTTCCTCAATTCCATTCAAGTTTTTTTTCAGAGCATAAATGGTAATTATGTGAAGTTATTGCCCCTAATGAGGACAGTATATCAGCAGTTGATTGTGCTTTCATTAGTGAGAACAGACAGTATCCCATTTTCCAAAGGTCTAAGGAAAAATCAAGCTTTTGTTATGTGCAAGATCAATACAGTTACTTTTCTTTTTCTAGGCAGACTGGATTATTTGGCTAATCTCTGGCATATGTTTCTGCTCATTCATCTTCTACACACTGAACCTGTAAAGCCATATGCATACTCAACTTGACATATTGAGCACTTTCCAGTGTCTTTTTTTTTTCTTTTTCATTCCATTTTGTTTTCAGCAAGCACTTGAATTCTCTTCATACTGTGCAGACACAGTCTCTAGATCTATTGACAACAAAATACAGTTTTCACCTGTCCTTAAAATTTCAGAACATTCTTCAAAGGGTTTGCAATACTCTTATTTGCCTTTGGCTCTCAATTCCAATGGATAATGAGACTGATGAGACCAAAGTGATGTTAATCAATCTGTTCCTAGAAAACACTTACACAGGTGTGCCAATGAGACACAATGAGATAATGGGTCAGGCAGCCAAGAGAAGGATGTTGAAGTTACTGCACTTTTCTAAGCAAATGTCTTCCTGGAGATGTATGCCTTAACTGTGAAATTCAGCAAGCTCCATTTGTAACCTATTAAGTTAATACACAGGAAAACATTAAACCATAAATAAGTTACTGACAAAACCCCCATTTGATTATATAGATTACAATTAATTTGGCAGAAATTAAGTAATAATCATGATTGACTGGTTTCAATCTTCTGTTACACTTGTGTCAATCCATGAGAATCCTTTTTTAATAAATACAATAATCCATGGTAAAAATTCTTTCCATTGTTCTTTCTTGTGTCATTTCCTAAAAGACATAATTATTCTGATTTTAATATAGCATTACAATGTCACAGATCATCGATCACAGAGATTTGCCTGAAATAACAATGTACCTTATGTACCTGAAAACACTGAATCATGGTGCAAAGATTATTGTCATTAACTCTGTATCTGTAGTTAGGAACACTAAGTAGAAGTTTTTTGGTTCTCATTAAATAGTGTGCTCAGTTTGCCATAAGATTCTGCTTTCTTCTAGAAAGCAGGGAAAGAGGAATGATGACTGTTTTATGAACTTACAGGTGGTTGTACCTAATCATACTTGGCATATGTGCCTCTTCAGTTAATTAGATGGTAAAAGATGAATTTTGATCCATTCATAGGTTAACAAATAATTTTAAAACACAATTAATTGCATGAATAAGCCAAACTCTTTTGTGAATGTAAAACTTTTATAATATTGAATTTGGTTAGAAAGGTATTGTGAATGTCTTAGTAATTATATTTCAATACTACATACATATTCATACAGGTAATAAAGAGGTGTGTTGGGACTGGAATACAGGGTCTGTAATCTGAGCAGCAGAACTGTCCTGGGACAGTCCTGCTAAGTTCAGTGGAATTTCACAGAGAAGAAAACACCCTGATGTTCGTGAACCGATGTCCTAGATTTCCCCTTAAAGGCAACATATGGTGACTATCAAAAAGTTATTTCCTTCTAATTTTCAGCTTGAACACGGGAGATGTTAAATGATATAATACAGAAATGTGCAATACAAATGTATTGGCTTGGATTGCTGCACAGACATCAGGTCAATGAATGTTGAAGTGCATCTTCAGAGAATAATTTCATTTCTCCTAAAATTATTTTTTTGAGGCAAGAAATAGTATCTGTAGACTTTCTAAGAAACTAAAAATTATTGTTAAAAAATGGTACATGAATATACAGTAGATCTGAAATTTCCTGGAATTGCAGATGATTTGTATTTGATTTTCTCTGTAGACAGATCACATTTCAAGAAGAAAATTTATTTCCTGTCCTAGAGTACAATGATAATTTTATTGACAGTAATGACACTTTTGTCCTAGCCAAACAGTTACGCAGGTGAGGTACTGCTAGACCACAGTCTTTGCAGTGGCTATCGATAACAGCTAAACTGTGACTTTGCAGAAATACTTTGCTGAAAGAGCGAGGATGATATGAGTTTTTTGCAGTGACCCAGATGCAGATTGTAACAGCCACAATCTACCTTCTGCCATCACCTCTGGGTAGAACAGACTAATACAACAGCTCTATACTTCATGCAATTACATGGCCAGGTGCCACTGTGTTAATGCAGCTACATTCTTTGGGAAAGAAATAATACCAAGGCTCAGTCTACTCTCTTCACACCATTATGGAAAGGGGAAGTAACGGCTCTGCAGAGGTTGCTTTCCCACCTCATAAATGAGGATGGTTTCCCACTGGTAATGTAGACAAACCTGTCTAACAGGCAAAAAAGAAGGTTACTGAGGTAATGTTAAGTGGAGCTGAGCAAAAATTAAAATTACTGTTCCTTGGGGAAATTCAGCTATTTTAACACTTGGTTTTTGTACCTAATTGAGTTGAAAAACTGGACCTTGTCAAAGACCAGTATGCTGTAAAATCTGCTCTGGTTGTGAGGTGGTGACATTTCATTTTGAGTTCACACAGCATTAAAATGCAGTTCTCTATTGCTCTATATTTCTGTACACATCTTACAATATGTCTGAAGTTATATGTTAATGATAGTGCACTATATGCTTTCATCTAGTATAAGCTTCCACTGGATTATAGGTTTCAGAGGGTGCTTGACCCTCTTGACAGTCACATTTTGATGATAAGAGTTGTCTGACAGTATCAATAACAGGCATTCTATTAAGGAATAAATACAATGCATACAAGCTCTTTGCAAAAAGTTATTATTATTATTATTGAACAAAACCCGATTAAAACTGTAAGGTAGCAGATATTCATACAAAAAATCTAAGAAGACCCAATATGTGTTCCAATGAACATCCCTAACTACTTCTGCCAATTCCTTCCTCTACTTAGACTTACTAATTGCTATTAAATATTTTAATATAAATATCTGATTGCGCTTGAAGGCCTTGTTTCTTTGCAAGGAAGTGGAAAGAAACTACAACTTCATCCTGACAGACAGTGGTAAAATGAGTAACAGTACCATTAAAATCTATCACCATGCTTATAATCACTGTAAGTGTACCATAAAGAGCTCTGAAGAGCTGTGCAGTAGTAGCATAACTTAGCTATCTGTGAGCAAGATATCCAGTCAACATTTTAGCCTGCTGAAAATATTCCTAGAAAAAAAGCATCTGGTGCAGCAAAACCACAAGGGAAACAGTACTTTTTTTATAAGTTATTCCCACTAGAAAAATAGCAAGGCCTTCTGTTTATCATTATACTTACGAGGAAACTGCAATGAAATCATAAAAGTATTATCTTATGAACTGAAGAAGCTTTCATTTATTTTTTCAAATCACTAAACAGCCGACTCTTTCAGGTGTATTGCAAAAACAGAGTTGATTTCCTTCAATGAAATCAGGTTAAAAGGAAGGAGGTGGTTAAGTGACACAGGGCTCCCTTTGTAGTGGGAAAAAAACCCAAAAAGACAGATTTTTGTATAGATTACTGCCAGCATTTACTCTGAAACTTTTATGATGGACATGTCATTCATTTAATGAGCTCAAATCAAATTTCCCTTGTTATATGGTACATAATGATGAAGTATATGCATAGATTTTAGATTTACTTTAATGTCCCTGCGCATATGAAAATATACATAGGGACATTGCGGATGACATAATCCATACAAATATCAGTAGCAATTTTACTGTCTTTTTTCCCTGTCTCTTTCTTCTGCCAAAACAGGCACCTAACTTCAGAATGCCTTCTTGGAAACTATTTCTTTATTAAGAGTGAAGGAAAAAAAATAATGTGACATCTACAAAGCAGTACGCCCCTTTGAATAGTAAATGGAAACATTAGGGTACCACTTAAAAATCATCCAAATAATTTAAGAATGCATAATACCTCCACAGACCTAGTTTTTATATTTGTGACTCAATTTTATTTAAAATAGTAGATGAGTTATTGCATTTAAGTGGCTGTGTTTTTCAGATGAGAGTGTCCTGCTCTGAAGATTGTCAGTGAGGATTCCAGGTGAATTAACTATCTGCTGGAAAAATGTAATTTCTTACTCAGGATTACTTTCCCACAGAAATAGTCAGTCTTCCAAGTACTCTTATGAAAGAGAGCTAAAGACTTAGGTTATAATATCTTATCTGACAGCTGACAAAGGAAAGTGACTTATGTACTTTCAAGACAAATGATTTTCCCTAAACTGGTTTTGCAAAATGTTTTTTGCACTGACTATTGAACACATTTATAAAAAATACGGGTTCTGTGAGTTAGCTGCAGACCAAGTTTTGTGCCATTATGTCACTTTGCAGGGATTGAAGAATACAGATGGAGGATAAAATGTAGAATTGGAATAGGAAAAGAACAAATGGGAATAAACAGGGAGTATTTAATCTGGGAGCTAGGCTTTGCGTTGGACAATGAAGGATCACCACATCATAGGAATGCCTGAGCCTCTTAAGTAGACAAAAGTGGAAAAAAGTAAAGTAGAAATGCTGCAAATTACAAAATATAAAATTCCTAAAGAACAAAAGAGATTTGGAAGAACAAAATTCTAATTATTTGAAGCAGACCTCACCAGATCACTTACGTCTAAAATGCCCACTTGCATGAGAGGTTGTGCATTCAATATACAGAGTGGGGACTCTGCTTCCCTTCAGTACATTTGCAGTTTTGGGGAAATGTGAATGATGAACTGCACATCAATGCCTGAATGGATCTAAAGAAAAATGAAATCTTGGACTAGAATTCATCCTTTCATACTCTTCACTTTCTTCTAAAGCCCTTGGAAACTTTATGTAGATACTGAGGGAAAAATAATTACTAACTTCAATCTTCTTTTGAGTTCTGCATGGGCAGCAGGGAATGACTCGAATGACTGGAATGACTGTCCCTCTAAACCCTTCTGAGAGTGTCTGCCTACCCAGAAAGAGTTTGAGAATTCAAATGTTACTGCACATTCACAAGTTTTTTCTGGTAAAACTTAGCATCAGCTAAAAATAAGTTGAGTGTATAACGCTTCTGTGGGTTCTGGCAGGGCTGCTTGGGTGCTGAAAAGCCTGCTGTTATCCAACGCTTTGGTCAGATAAGCTTCTCTGGCTGCCGCTATGGGCAGCTTTATCTTATCTCGCGTACCTTTGTATCTAGGTTGTGCTTTGCAGTGGGAGCAGAGAACCTCAATGTAAACTGAAGCAGGTAGGAGTAAAGAAAAGAGAGAATGGACCCTTGGTAGCTTATCCAGACTTTTAATGATGTTCTTTCCCTTCAGGATACATGCTACCAGAGAGACCCCGATGGGGTCTCTACACAGGACTTTATAGAGAAAGGGAAGGGGTGGTGATAAGGTAGGGTTCAGGGTCCTTAACAAATCACAAATTGACATGGGATGACAGTTTTCCAATGAGTTCTGGGCAAGGGCAGAACATATTTGCATTAACCTATGAGCTTTACAGAACACTAGAAGTTTCTGGCAACTGTTGAATAGTAAAACAATATGATGAATATTAAAATAACAGAGGTGGAACTGAATCTATGATTGACAGGGTTAGAACGTAGCAGCTAGGGCATTTTCTCCTAGCCCACTGCCACAAGTATATCTTTATATTTCTTCATTCTGTCTTTGGTTAAAGAATATATTGGAGATTTTGGTCAACTATTTTGTTAATTTATCAAAAGTTTATTAGAAATATTAAAAAGAAATTTGCCACTGTATTTCTCTATTATTTCTTTGAAAGTTTGAATGAGTAACTATGTCACAAACTTTTTGATGAGTAAGCTTAGGCTATAAAATTCTGAAACTGAGTTGATTCAATGCATATTTGCAATAATTATATATATATATATTCACACACATATATGTATTTATATATACTTAGCAGCAACATTCAAAAAGACCTCAGAACTAGCTGCACTTACTAAAAGAGACTACAAAGTCATAAATAGACAACATGCAAACAAATCCTGAAAAAAGATTCATATTAATTATTGTCTTGTGTCTCTAATAACATTGCTAATTGTTTGATTGCTACTTCATGGATATTTCTCTTGGTTTTTCCATGTAGAAACAATTGGCAGAATTTATTTGTTAGACCGTATCTGGGATGGTTAAGTCCTATCTTAAGATAAAATCCTTGGTAGCATTTCTCATTATAGAAACTTTAAAGGGATCTCTCTCTCTATCCAAATCCAAAGAAGAAAACAAAGTATTTTCTTTATGACGTAAAGATTTTATGACTTTTCATTTGCCTTCTGAGAATCAGAAAAATTCTGATTGCAAATATATATAATGGTCCATAGTTATGCAGGCGATACTAGCAAAACCATTATGAAAATTACAGCAGCAGCAACCCTTTATTATTTTCTTGCAGTCAGAATCAAATGTCAAAGTAGTGGATATTTTTCCCATCATAAAGATGGAAAATAAAATATCTGTTCAGTGCCTCAAAATGTATTCTAAATAAATATCAAATTAAATGAATAATTAACAATGAAAAAATAAAACAGCTTTTTTTTTCCCCCCCAATATTGCAAGAATAAAATAGCTTTGTGAGACAGGTTTCAGGATTAAGTGTCTCTTGTGGTTTGACTTTGGCTAAGTGCTAGGCACCTACAGCAGCCGCTCACTCATTCCCTCCCTTGTCACAGCTGGGCAGAGGAGGGAAGGAGAGGGGAAAAAAAAACTTAGGGAATTAACTCAGAGGTTTATGAGTTGAGATAAGGAATCGGGAGAAAACGTTCTAAGGACAAACCAGGCTCAACTTAAATTGCAAAGTGAAATTTATTACTACCTGAGTTAGAAGGAGGATATGAGAAATAAACTAAACCGTTAAAAGACACCGTTCTTTTCACTCCCCACCCCTCCCTCCCTCCCTCCCACCAACAGTGCAAGGGGCAGGGTGTGGGGGTTCAGGTCAGTCTATTTCTAAGATCTTCTTTCCCTGCTTAGGGAGAGGAGTTTTTTCCTTTGCTTTTGCCGTGGCTTCCCTCCCACGAGAGACAGTTCTCTGTGAACTTCTATGGTGTGGTTTTTTTACTTGTCCACAGGTGCAGTCCTCCAAGGACAAACTGCTCCTGCATGGAAGCAGGGGGTCCCTCTCTCTCCAAGCAGGTCTCCCACCTGGACTGCAGTTTCCTCCGACATCCACCCGCTCTAGTGTGGTCACCTCCTTCGCAAACTGCGGGACTTTTATCTCAGTCTCTGTCTGTCTCTCACTGGGATGCACTTGCTACGGCTTCTCTTGGCATCTACGGCTCCTGCGGCCGGCTTCTTCTGGCATCCAAGGCTGCTGCGGCTTCTGACATCTCCCCGCTCCAATGTTGGCACCTCACCCACGGACTGCAGGTGGCTCTCCGCATCCCTCATGGACACCATGGACTGCAGGGGGGACACCCCACCTCACCATGGGCTCACCACAGCCTGCAGAGGAATCTCAGCTCCAGTGCCTGGGGCACCTCCTCTCCCTCCTTCTCCACTGACCTTGGTGCCTCCATGTTGTTTTCCCTCACATGTTCTCACATCCTCCTCCTTCTCTAACTAAAAGCAGCTGCGTGTGCATTTTGTATTGATTTTTCCTTAAATATGTCATCACAGAGGCGTAAGAAACCCTTCTAATTGGCCCAAACATGGCCAGTGGCATGTCTATTGTCTTCAGAGCCATCTGAGATTGGCTCTGCTGGAAATGGTGAAGAATTCCAGAAACTTCTCACAGGAGCTCACAGGCCCCCTCCCCTCTACTAAAACCAAAACAGTGTCAAATGAATGGAGCCAGATGTAACAGAGAGCTGTTTTATAGTTACTCCTGCATTTTGTAATGCAAACATGGAAATAATCCCCACAGCTATTGAATTTTGGGCAAAAGTCAAGAATATTCAAGTCATTTGAAAAGAGAAAATAAAAGTTACAGTCAGATAGAGTATATTTAGAAGTTTTGCTGCAAAAGAGAACTGCCAAAGAACATCTCATCTGTTTTGTGATGCAACATGTAATAATGAGCAATATTTGTAGGTAAATTGCTTCGTTACAAAAATGAAATACTGGTGTGTCTCTGCTAGATCTATCTGTAAGGCAAGGTTAGTGTGTGCATAAAAACAGCTTACAGATGATGGGGCAGAAAGCCTTGAGGAGCAGTGTAGGCGCCATCCAAAGGCACAACATTATTTGAAGTACTTGGGTTCACATGCGCTATACACTGTCATTTTGCCTCTCCTGTCTGTTGCCTCCAAATAGGTAGTCATTTATTGCTCTATTATACAATGAAGAAACGAGCATCACTCCATCTCCTTCCTATTGGCTCTGCAACTGTGAGCTGAGTCCAAGGTTCCTATTATCCATTCTTTCATACCCCAATGCTTTTAAGGATAAGTGAATAAATTATTTCTTTCATTTCAATGTGTGTGCACTCAAAGTCTGCTGAGAAGAAACATAAGAAGAATATTCTTTTTGTCTAGTATACTACTATGGGAAAGAAGCCCTAATTTATAGTCAGGCAGGTTCCTTTAGAACACCAGTTTTACTGTATTGATATTGTTCTGACGTTCTGGAGCAATGGATTTTGGGGTGGCACAGATTCTGCAGAAGCAAAACAAGCTTACAGAAACTTTCCACATGTAACACAGTGCACATGTCTTGGCTGCTTAGAAAAGATATGAAACAGATGGTGTTTCATGTTTTTAATTGATAATTCTGAAGTTCTGGGATCCATCTTTAATTTTAATACACAAAACCCCAAAATCCCTTAGTTTTGTCCTATTTTATTAAATACAAAATATAGCCAGATACTTGTGTGGGGTTTTTTGTGTGTTTTGGGTTTTTTAAACTTATGGAACGTTGGTGGTTTTCCTTATTTTGTACTTCTGTAGCAAAACTCAAAAATTCCTGTAGGATTACTATGACAATTGTTGCTAATTATATATATTGGCTGATAATGTGCATGTTGGGAAACTTTGTATTCCATTTTAATTCATATCTGTTTATCAAACACTTCAGCAAGGGTCTATAAATAGATTTGAAAAAATTTCCTGTGGAAACTGGTATCAGTTAATATAAGTGATTTGCTGTATATCACTAATAAAAATGAATTTTATCAGTGATAAAACTTTTCAAAGATGAAAAACCTTATTTAAAAATTATGAATAGTTTCAATTATTCTTGGCTGCAAATGTTTGTTTAAGGGAAATTGCTATGGAATCCTTTGTACTGAGAATTTTTAAAGGATAGAAATAATGAACAAAGTCAAGTTCACTGAGAAGCTGAAGTATCCAAATAATTTTTAAACACCATTAAATATAAAAGTCAGTTTTGTGTTGGATCTAATGCTTCCTTACAATGAGAGAAAAAAGATAAATTCTTTTGCATATACACCACTACTGAAAATACGGGGTTACTAAGCTGAAATGATAAAAGTCTAAAAGATCCCAGCATATCTACTTCTCTGTCTTTGGCACCCACTAAATTTATATACTGCATTGATAACAATGTATGCACACCAAACTTCATTTTCCATTAAGTGTAGTCATGCTATCTGTAGTAAAGAAAAATGAGGCAAATGTGCCATACATAGACAGAAATGAAGGCTCCGTTTAAAGATTAGAAGAAAGACCTGATTTCAGTGGGTCTTAACACATAATTGCTTTCAAAGTAATGAAATAACATTAAATGAAGAAATAAAATGGCTTTTGTGTGTGGGTGGATTTTTAGTTTCTTTTTTTTAAATTGTCCTCATCTTTGTTTTGGGGTGTTGTTTTGGGTTTTGTTTTGTTTAGGTTTGGATTGATGATGTATTGTACTAGATATTAATCCAGATTCCTTTACCAGCATATCCATAACACTGTCTGTCTGAAGATGAATATCAAATAAGTTTAAAACCTCAGCTGCTTCACATAGCATTTCACTACTATTTGCTCATTTTCACATGTCTAGAAGCCACTCTCCTTGGAGGGATCTTGATGTATAGACTTTTGCCTTGCTTTGCCTTGTTTTTTCTTTCTCTGAAGAAAAGCAGTATTCTGGACAATTCCAATGTATGTGGAAATGACTAAGGAATTACGTTATTTTACGTTCTTGCTAAAACCAAAGAAGATCACCACAATTCCTGTCAGTATACTGATTTAATAATTTATAAACGTTTGTACCTACCGACAATACTTTTAAAAGTAGTAAACAATTATTACTTCCTTTATTGTTCACTGAGAAGAATCATGTTGAATGTCAGTTATAAGGGACATAGATAGAAAGTAATTCCATGTTAATGTATTTGTAAAGTGGTTAGAATTATGCTGCTATTCATGCCAACTTCCTTTCATTTGACTAAAATAAATGGAGCTGATGGTAAGTCTGGAGAAACCACACTGTGTGGTGCTATGTGTGGGTGTGAGAATATGAAAAAATTGGAAAATAAATGGGTTTAGGATGGAGTTAACTTGTGCTTGTATATGCCTGTATGTGTGGTCTGGAGAAAGTGGGGATGCGTGAGGATGTGAATAAAGGAAGAGAGTATGAGTAAACTATAGATGTGTGCAGGAGGCAAAAAAGGATGAAACATGGGGTTAAAAACTAAGGATTACAGAACTGAGTATGAAGAAGATACCACATTACTTGGTGTATTCTTCTTAAATGTCAATAGCATGATGCAATAATGCATTTTACTTTTGATTTATGTCTTTGGTATTACTTTTATGAAATGGGTATTTGCTTTAATAAACTTAAAAGAAAGTATTAGAGGAAAACTTTGGTGCTAATATTTGGAAGATATTATTTTTTTTAATCTCAGAAATGTATACCTTTCTTGAAAAAAATAAAATATTCTTATACTAGAAAATATATTCTAAAAATAAAGGGAGATGTTCTGAATTAATTTAGTATTTACCTGAGTAACAATAAACATAAAAAGAATGACAGCTTTGATGTTATAGCTAGCCTTTTAAAAGTTCCATAGATCATTGCTTTTTATTGCACCTACATGTCAAAAGTCTTTTTTTTTCAGCTGAAATAGTTAATTAGGCAGCTCTTGGGACTCCATGACATACAGTGTTTGAAAACTGGAAACAGGATCATGAACATTAGAGAGGAAAGGAAGTATTGATGTCTGAAGTCTTGATTGATAAACATGGAGAGCCATTGAAGAGAATCTTGGACTACCACTGTCTTTACTACTTGTATTCCATATTTACTGAAAAAGATCTTTTATGGAAAAATATCCAACATAAAATGAGAAAAGGGTTACTACTTAACATTTCAGTTGTTGTTTTCTTCTAAATTTCTCTCTCTTTTCTTCCCTTCCCTCATTTGTTAATAACAGGCTTTGACTTACCAATATGTTATCTATTCATAAGTTACGCTGGCACCTAGTCTGCTGAGCATTTCTAGCACCTATTTTACATTTCCAGTGTGAAACAAACAGTGTGCTAAAAGGCCATTTTAAAATCATTTCACCTTCAGAAACCATTGAGTTTTGAAAGATTCTCAAGCAAAAGCAAAAATTTGTTAGCCAATTTTGAAGATTTTTGGTGTCATAAATGTGTTATTTCATTTTCCTTGCAACCGTGCAGCATCAATATTGTCTTGCCAAAAGTGCAGGCACCTGTGAAATCACTGAAATGAGGTATGTCATAGAATCATGGAACAGCTGAGGGTGGAAGGAATACCTGGAGATCCTCTAGTCCACTGCTCCTGCACAGAACAATTTCTCTGGTCAATATACCGCAGTTGCTGTTGGCATTCAATTTAGAGGATAGTTTTTACCACATGGCCATAGCTCTTAGAACTCGTAAATCTGCAAGTGTCAGTTTGCCCTTCCATGTTCTTTTTGTTTGTGCTTCTGTGTAAAGGAATTGTGACAAGGTTAAAGTAAAGCAGAGGTGGTTTAAAAGTTGTTGACAGAGAGATTTGCCTTGACTTCATATTGACAGAATCAACTCTGCCTCCACCTGGAGCTCACTGTCCACTCAGTTTGCACTATCAAGGGAAAAAGATTTGTTCACTAAAGGAAAAAAATGCAACTTTTGATCTGTTCATCCCCGGCCTGGATTGATATTGAGAGTTGTCCCAACCTAGATGCAGCATCTTGCGCTTGGCTTTGTTAAACCTCATGAGATTCCCATAGGTTCACTTCTTGGCTTGTCCAGGTCCCACTGGATGGCATTGCAAACTTCAGGTGTGTCAATCACACCACTCAGGTTGGTGTCATCTGAAAATTTGCTGAGGGTGCACTCAATCCCTCTGTCTACGTCATTAATGAAGATATTAAATTATACTGGTCCCAGTATGGACCCCTGAGGGACACCACTTGCCACTGATGTCCATTGGGACTCTCAGTGATTGACCACTGCCCTCTGTATGTGACCATCCAACCAATTCATTACCCACTGAACAGTTCACCCACTGAATCCATCCCTCTCCACTTCAGAGAGAAAAATGTTGTGGAGCACCATGTCAAAGTGGGGCACCTGTAACTTCCTGTAATAGCACTCCAGTCCCAGAACTCTTCCCATAAGGCCTCACTTATGCCATTGATGCCATAGCCAAAACTATTACTTCCTCTTATTTATTCCTCATATTGTGTGAATTATTGTCCATGTATTTCAAATGCACTCCACTGTGGGCCACAGTGAAAAACCTTAGTAGAACACTGTCACATTGCCCCAAACGTTATCACTAGTATGCCTAATTTTATCTCTTTCTTCCTTTGAACTTATTTTAAAGTTCTTTAACTGTGTACTTTTACATTATTTCTCCAGTTGTTTGTTGATGGGCACAAAATGCAAAATATTAGTCACTGTTATTTTGTTTTTTTTTCTCTGAGGTCTTGAAAGGATTTGGCAGAATACTTCCCTTTTAACTATATGTATTTAAAAACATTTAATATCATATTGACAAATATATCTAAATATAAACCATTAAAATGTATAGACTTTTTAAACAAAGAAAAAAACTTACTAAAAGCTAAAAATGAAGATAATGACTTTGTTTACAATCTGAAAGTTGAAATACTCTTTTTTCTATCATCAAAATCTAACTTCTTCAATATTGACAGGGTTTTGTACACACTGGAAATTTCTCTTTTACCTTCATATGTTAAAATGAAGTCAAGAAACTAATTTGCTTTTGTTGGAAAAGAGCCAGTTAGAGTGTTTACAAGGCTAGAAGGTGAAGGGTCTCTGTGTAAAAGGAAGAGATGACATTTCTGTCTCATGAATACAATGATTTAATTATTTGACCTACTGTTGGCAAGAGCTGGTGTATGGTGAACACTTTCAGGCCTGACACATTCATTAAAACAAAACAACCACCTGACCCCTCTTTGGCAAAAGACAAAGTCGAATGTTTAAGTTGTGTGAGATTCCCCTCCCCTCAGATGATCTATAATGTGACTTTGAAGGTTGACTTCACAAAAAAAAAGGTAAGAAAAGGAGCATCTCTTTGCTTACCTTCCCTGTCACAGAGGCCATGCAAAATAAAAAAAGATAAGGAAAATATTTTGAAAGGGTTAGAATGCAAACACAAGCAGCTGGTTTAGACAATGCCACATGTGCACAAAGACACATCAGAAAATCCATGTTGAAATTCATTTTTGTGGCCCAGTAAGAAAGGTCAGAAGGTTTAGATGTTAAAAGTAAGTTAACTCTTTGCTTATTTGACCATTAAACTGTCAGCATGAAACTCTGTTTTAAACTTATGATGGTCTGAAATCTTAGTGGGAAATGAAGTCTGAAGACCTATTAACCTGCCCCAGATGTGAACCAGAGGCTGATTCAGCTTCACTGCTAACTGTACGAGGGCAGAGAAACGGATAGCAAGAGATGGAAAAAACATCTGACTCTTATCTTTGGTTGGCAAAGTAAAGAGGCATAAATAATTGTCAGTGCTAAACTTACATTAATAATATATCTTTGTGTATCTTTGCATTACTGTGAGACTAAGGAGATTTCACACATTTACCTATAAAATGCTTGCAATTTTCTTTCTATGCATTCATATTTAATGTATGCTATGAAAGGGCATTTGAGCAGCTAACTCAGTTCAACCTATTTGCTTTTGAAAATTATTGAGAATTTTCACTGTCAGTTCATGTCATGATAAATTTAATTGCATGTATTAATTGATAAAATCAGAAGTCTATTAATTAAAAATATTGCTGAAGTCTTTGGGTTTGATTTTTTTCCCCAAATTTACATCTAGCATATTGTTTAGGTATAATGAAGGCCACAAAGAAGAAAAATGGCTATCCTATATAGTGTTTTATATGATTTTCTCTGTGGCACATCTTAAGTTCCTGCTGTGGTTTTAGTAGAAGGGAGGGGGCCATAAAGATGGCTCCTGTGAGAAGTTTCTGGAGTTCTTCATTTCCAGCAGAGCCAATCTCTGATGGCTCTGAAGATGATGGACATGTCACTGGCCATGTTTAGGCCAATTAGAAAGGTTAGTTACGCCTCTGTGATGACATATTTAAGGAAAAATAAAAACAAAATGTACACGCAGCTGCTTTTAGTTAGAGAAGGAGGAGGATGTGAGAACATGTGAGGGAAAACAACATGGAGGCACCAAGGTCAGTGGAGAAGGAGGGAGAGGAGGTGCCCCAGGCTCTGGAGCTGAGATTCCTCTGCAGGCCGTGGTGAGCCCATGGTGAGGCGGGGTGTCCCCCCTGCAGTCCATGGGGTCCATGAGGGATGCAGAGAGATCCACCCGCAGTCCGTGGGTGATGTGCCAACATTGGAGCGGGAGATGTCGGAAGCCGCAGCAGCCGCAGCAGCCATGGAAGAAGCCACAGGAGCCGTAGATGCCAGAGAAGCCGTAGCAGGTGCAGCCCAGTGAGAGACAGAGACTGAGATAAAAGTCCCGCAGTTTGTGAAGGAGGTGACCACGCTGAAGCGGGTGGATGTCGGAGGAAACTGCAGTCCAGGTGGGAGACCCGGTTGGAGAGAGAGGGGCCCCCTGCTTCCATGCTGGAGCAGTTTGTCCTTGGAGGACTGCATTCCATGGACAAGAAAAACCACGCCACAGAGGTTCACAGAGAACTGTCTTTCGTGGGAGGGACCCCACGGCAAAAGCAGAGGAAAAAACTCCTCTCCCTAAGCAGGGGAAGAAGATCTTAGAAACGGACTGACCTGAAACCCCACACCCTGCCCCCCTTGCACTGTTGGTGGGAGGGAGGGAGGGGTGGGGAGTGGAAAGAAGTGTGTCTTTTAACGGTTTAGTTTATTTCTCATATCCTCCTTCTAACTCAGGTAGTAATAAATTTTCACTTTAAGCTGAGCCTGGTTTGTCCTTGGAGCGTTTTCTCCCACTTCCTTATCTCAACTCATAGACCTCTGAGTTAATTCCCTTGGTTTTTTCCCCTCTCCTTCCCTCATCTGCCCAGCTGTGGCAGGGGAGGGAACGAGTGAGTGGCTGCCGTGGGTGCCTGGCACTTAGCCAGGATCAAAACCACGACAGTTCCACAATATAATTTGTTTGGTTTGCTATTTAAAAAATGAGATAAAACATAGTTATTGAAAATGATGCACAAGTGCATGTATTTTCTTGCAATTACTTATTATTAAGTTATTACTCAGAAAACCTAAGTAAAATATAAACACCAAAACACAATAAACATCAAAACACAGTCAAATAAAAGGCAAGTGCAATGATCTAGAATCATTCTCTGGGTGTAAAAGCGGTGGAAACAGATTATTTCTGGTTTTAATGCATAAGATTCAATTATGATAAATAAACCAAACTCATAATTAGGAAATTTGCAGCACCTTTTTTGTGTACTGAAGCATCTAAAATCCCCTTTAAGAAACATAATTGCTACATATAGTTCCTTTTGTCATTTTATAAAATGCCTTTGGTCAAGCTGTCAACTTGCCCTGAGGCATGGCCTTTATTGTGTGTTAAATCCTTGCTCTCATTGGTAGGACAAAGACTCAAATGTCCCACCTTGGGTCTTGTACGGTAACATTGGCATAGCATTGGACTGCCAGCCAATTGAACTCCTGGTTTGAACTGTATCATTTCAAATGGCTTTGTTGTCTTCAGGAAGTCAGTATGGATATGTATCAGGATGACAGTGAAAGGAATTTTATTCTTCGTAATTACCTTAATTCTACTTTAATCTATCACTGTCTAATAGTTTCTTGGTTTGAGTTATTTCTTTGTATTCTTTCCTAAATGCTCTAAAGGACTCTAAACTGATCTAAACTGACAGAAGTCACTAATTGCCATGAAGAAAAACAAATTGTTTTCTTTAGGAAATACCGGGAATTAAAGGAATGAGAGGCTCTATAAACAGTGTAACTTACTTTTTTGTTAACTATTCGTTCTCCTGGCTTGACAAAACCCTAGGGGCTTATGGAAGTTGTGGGATGTTTATGAAAAATACCATTCATTGCAGTCATAGTGATCAAGGACATTTTCATGTGACATGCACTACTTCCCAATACTGAATGATATTAACCTTGGATTGAAGAAGCACAAAAAACTTTCATGTGTCTCAAAATAGCTCTTTTTTTTT
>VYZT01040083.1:34152-52628 GCA_013400735.1 Pomatostomus ruficeps
AGATAATGCTGATTTCCTGCTAAAAGGTTCTGTCTTTCAAACTCACAAGTAAAACTATTCTATAAAGCAATTATACAAATTTCACCGCCCTCGGAAACTTCCCAACTAGAGACAAGTTTAGCTGTGTTTTAATTAGCAAATTACATGTGTCAGAGACTGTAAAGTGGCACTGATGTCAGTCATCACAGACAGGCTAACATCCATGTCCTAAAGGTCTCTCCCCTGGAACACATGAAGCTGCTTGCTGGGAATACTTAATCCATGATAGCTGCTAACCCTTGAGCTGTGCCTGAGAACTGTTTGTGTCAAAACCTGGGACAGGCTGAAACTGCTTTAGGAGCTGTTTTAGCAATTTAATAGTGATGACAATCAAGTTTCAGAGGTTGGAACATCCTCTGACACCGCTTAACTTATTAATATTGACATCATCTTCAGGACTGCTGCTTGTAGAGCTTTGCTTTGCTGTAGGCATTGGCTATATGTATGCAAATTAAAATGATGATGATGATAATAATAATAATAGTAATAATAATAAATATTTTGGGCTGCTGGACTTCTCCCCTGTTAGAAGTTAAATACAAATAAAGCCTCAGATTTCTTAAGCCAGAGTGACTGTAACGAAGATGCCTTTGAGATTCATCACTCCCACATACTATCCTCCCAAATGTGGACAGACACAATTTTTCCTCATATGAAGAAAGACTTTTCTTCTTTTCAAGATAGGACTTTCTGGTGTTCAGCTCCCAGGGAGTTCAGAATTTCTTGAAATTCATTGCCTCATTCAGGTCAAAATCTTTAGAAAATTTGAAAATTTAGCTCATCTAAGACCCCATTTCAAAGGAAGCCAAAAATGGTGCCACTTATGAAAGCAAGATGTCTTGCTGCCAAAAATAAACTCACAATTTAATCCCTCCTTACTCATGAGTAAAATCAAGAAAATTAATTAATTTTGCTTTGGAGTAGTAATAGTTATGCCATACAATGTATTTTCACTCTGGTTCACTCTCTGTTAGCTTCCACTCTGGAAACTCAGGTAGGTCAAAAGTAAACTCTTTTCCATATTGAAACTAGGCCTATTGAGAGCACTTCTGCTTTCTGCATGGACATACCTAACACAATCAGTAATTTCTGTAGATGTATTAGCCTTTGTGGTTTTGGTGATGACACTAATAACACCTCATCTTCAAAATCTAAAAATGTGGCTGTCACTGAGTATTTTTAACGACCTGAATCAAGGTAACATTAATTAAATAACAAATGATCCATGTCTTTATTTCTCTGCTGACAGTTTTTCCCCCCTCCTTGCTCAGAAAGCTTCCTTACATGAAAAAACGTACACCATAAACATCTTTTTTCTGGACAGGGTTTGACAGTAAGTGCAAACACAGCAGTGAGCTCTTTCTAAATATTGGAAATGCAGTCTTGCTTCTTCAGGTGACAATAAGGAGATTGGGAAAAGCTGTGAAATAAATACCTTAAACAACCTAAATCTATGCAAAGGTTCTTCAGCTTTCAACAGTGTTTATCTTGCTTTACATTATTAGAAAATCCAATAAACAAATAGAAATTGCCATCATTAAAAAGCATATAATTTCAGAATATGACTTAAATAAATAAATACATACCAACTGAATTTCCTATAGAATTTGACTCTTTTTATTATGAATATTTCAGCATTGTTTATTATTGACATTATGGATTAATGTTGTTACTGTACTGAGAGAACTTAAACTGTCACCAGATATTCTTTATTGACTTTTACTTTACTTGAACCTAAAATTCAGTGATTTTATTTGAATTTCTTTGGATAGTTGACTAAGCTAAAGTAAATTAAACATTTGATTTGAAAAATAAACTCTTTTGAAACTTTTTATATCTTTAAATAAACACCTAAAATGCACTAAAAGCTTTTAGAACATTCAACCTTTCTGAAAACGTGACCCTAAAACTAACATAATGCTTCTTTAGAAGATTGATCTGCTTTCTGTACTGTTGATATAATACCTCAAGGTCCTGTTTGCACACTATTCTGTATTTTCACTTAATCTAGATCTGTTTTATTTCAGAGTACAACCCTACAAAAAGGTAGCTCATAGCAGCAAGGCTGTCATTGAATCCTAAATTAATTGCCATACAGCAAAATGAGTGTTTACACACTACACAGAGGGTGGCTTTTTACAGGAAGGAGATAAAAATGAAACCTATTTACAAAAGAGATAAAAAACATTCTTTGTTTGGTGACCAGTTCAGAAAATGAGTGAAGTTCATAGTCAGGACAAAAATATGTTCATACTAAAACTTATTATTTTATCATAAAGCAGGAAATACATGTAAGTAATATTGCTACGAAATTATTTGCTCACATTTACTCATATTATCTTTTTCAGGAATACATCTTTCCTTCAGAGTAAAAACTTGGTAAATATCCTAGAAATAGTGACTTTTCTCATAATTTAGGGGTGAAACAAAGAGTTTTGTGTAGTGGCAAAGTCTTTACACTTGCCTTTTTTGTAGTAGACTATTTTCTCTTATTATCTTTCTTCTTTCAATACTTAGTGATTTTGGTGTTTAGATGGAAGAAACATTCATAATTATTTTTTTCTTTCTTGTTTTCTATTATGTACAAATACAACTGACATCTGGACATAAACAAATTTTCTCAATGTAATTTAGCAGAGTTCCTGGAAAATGTTTAAATAATTGAAATAACCTTCAATTATATGGAAAATGTTGAAATACCCTTCAGTTCTAAAGAAAGGGAATTTTTTAATGGACATGTATTGACTACATATTTGTAGTCTGTGAAGCTGTGAGCTTTTCTTCCTGTCTTTTACTTTTAAATGAGTCCTGTCTTGGTGGATTGTGCAACAGAAATATAGAAGTCTTAAAACTGGATTTACAAGTTTTCTTTTAACTGAAAGACTTTTAATCTGCCATGTGTGGTATCAGGAAAAACGTTTGCAACTAAGAATGCTATTCTATGAATAGTCTGGGTTTGGTTATATGATATAACACTAGTAAGTCATGAAAAATTGAATTTGTACGTAATCCATTTACAGCTTACTAAACGGAATATTTTCATAAGGCTGTTCACATTTTGTCTCTTATACTGCTTTCTTCATATGCTGTTTGAGTCCTCTTTGAAAACCATTTAAATCAATGTGGCAGTATCGTTAATATAGTTAGGAAATGTAATGAGATTAAATAAATTAAAAAGTGGGAAAAAAGAGATTTATTTTAAGCATAGATATTTGTACTTAGACTGATAGAAGACGCTGAAAGTGTTGTCAAAGAACTGTTTGTAATCTACTATCTATCAGTATAAGAATTGTTAAAAAATATATAAATTTTTTAGAAATTTCTTTAGTGAAATAAAATCTTACCCAAGGTGTGCAAAAAACATAAGAAACAGGTTGAAATTTTCAGAATTACTGGAGTAGTGGAATTTAGAAGCCTAATGCCTATTTTTCTTCAATCTGTTTAAATGCTTTCAAAATACTAGTGATAAACCCTATTGTGTCATTTATAACTGTACTGTATATTTCTGTTTTTCCTAGCAGGCTTTTGATAGATTTAGAGGTTTGGCTTTTGTATTTATTTTAATCAATTTTTTCTTCTATACGTTTTGCAAATTAAATGACTGGGATTTGGGTTTTATTCCCCCTAAAAGTAAGAATATACAATCTTTTGGTTTTCTCTATACTTCATGTTCAGCTCCGTTAAGCTATTTTTAAATTCTTCCTTTCAAGAAAACTCTTATGTTTACAGACAAAATTCTGACCTTTAGTATTATTTTCCTTTGCTATGCCTTTCTTTGTCATAACATATACTCTGCCTTATCATTCTTCAGTGATTTTTACTTTTGGCATTGTGGTGAGAGAAGGAAGTTAGTCCATGAGTCCATCAGCTAGGCAGAACAACCAGTCAGGATTCCCATATACACCCTGAATGGTCATTCACACTATTGTAGGTCTTACAAAAAATTCTGTAGGCCAAAACTCTTTTATCTGATGATTGCATATGAGTTCCACTGACTTTTATGGGAGGTTTGAGAGAAAATGAAAGAGTGAATTTGGCTCATTTAACATGATATTTAAAACACTTCTGATGAAAATTAGCTGCTGAATAGGCAGCAAACTTTGCAAAGTTTAATATCTCATTCCATATTGTGTACTGCTTTACTGCCAAACCTTGTTCTTTAACTAGAATGAAACTATCAAAGTACCATCTGTAGATCTAAATATTTGGATACCTCTCAAACACATTCTGGATTCAGCGTTGTCAATGGCAGAGATCATTTTGACAAAGCTGGCACTTAACTAATAAATGTAGTAGAACAGGAGCACAATTCCACAGACATAAAAAAATACAATTACAGTCAGTTTTCATAATTTTTCTGAAACTGCATTCCACTACAGATGACAAAATTTTATCCATTTTGCTCTTAAAGGGAGTATATTATAAAATAATCTCAGCAAATAAAAGTGACAAATGTTGGAAGTTCAAGCTTTGGCTCAATAAATAGTATTTTTCTTGTCATCTGCATATCTACTCTTTGTAACCTGATCTACAGACTTTTCTGGATGACCCAATTTCATAAGATGTGTATATCACGCTTATACCTATTGGAGACAATATAATTTTTTCCACAGGATTTCCATTAGACAAGCAGGCAATACAGTAAATTATTTTTTTCTGTCCAGTTACATCTCAATGTTTTGCTAATTAGTCTTAAGAGAAAAAATATTTTCATACTATCTGGTAATAACAGTGCATAATATCCTCCATAACATAATATTAAATATCAAGAGGCATGAGCCAAGAAATTTTGAAATTTCTGAGGGACAAGAAGATGATTGCAAGCCATCAGCATGGATTATGAAGGGGAACTCAATCAATATCATTCCCTTCTCTGATAATATGACTGTCTTGGCAGATGAAGGAAGAGCAGTGGATGTTGCTTACCTTGACTTTAGTACTGTTTGTGACCTGGCTCCTGTAACTTCCTCCTTATTTCAGATTGATACTTGACAATAAACGTTGTGTATGGTACAAATAGTACTAGATTCTGAGGCACCATAGATAGTGAGGTGGATTGAAAGCCAGATGAACTGAATGTGAGGAAAATCTTTTTATGGTGAGGTTGATCAAACCCTGGAACAAGTTGCCCACAGAGGTGGTAGAGTCTCCATTTTGGAGATATCTGAAACCTGACTGGGTGCAGCTCTGAGCAGCCTCTTCTCCTTGCTCCTGCTTACACAGCAGAGTTGGAATAAATCATCTCCAGGTGTCCCTTCCAGCCTCAGCTATCCTGTGATTCTGGGACTGTGTGAAGGACTTTTTTACCCATTGGTTGCTTACCTAATCTTGAATATAGACATTGATATAGACATTTTTATTTTCTTAGTTTTGCTGAATCTGCTGTTTTCTTGTCAGTAGTGATACTTAAAGCATAACTATTTGCTCTACTGCCTGACTGAAGTGCTTCCAAAGGCTGTGCACAAGATGGTCAGGAGAGACTGGCTGAGGTTTTCATCAGAACATCATTACAGTGCAAAGAGACAGCAAAGTAGATGCAAAAGTGTTTTCCACATTTGTCTAGGATTAGAAGGAAATCCCTGTTACTGTGACTTTATACCACTGTCATGTAAGATATCTGATGTGATACTGCTTGTGTTTCCTCATTGTTTGAGTACACAAATGATTCTGGCATGAATATTTTGCACTTTTCAAGTTGCTTTCCTAAACATCCAGAGCTCTGGAAATTGCTTTCCTACAATTGTTGAGCTGGTAAACTTGATCACAAGGGTCCTCCAGAAAAGTGAATGCAAAAGTTTGTAAGTATATCTGAAATACATTAATTTTGTGTGAATTTTGGCACCCCTAGTAAATTAATCTGTATTGTCAAAACCTAAACTTCTTGATGCAGAGTATTTTGAATGAAACCATCAGATTCACTGAGTATCCACTGTCCCAGAATTTAGGCAGACAGCTGATGATTTTGGAATATCTACCCCAATAAAAATCAACCTTATCATTTTCAAATACACCAAAGCTAGGTAACTTCTAATTATGTCCTCAAATCAGTGTTACTCAGTGCACAAAACCTCTGCAGTTTTGAGAAGAGAAATAAAAAATGAATTGTGCTTCTCTTAATTTTCCTTATGAAAAGTGAAATGGTGCTGCATTTTACAGGTTTTCTTAATTATATATTTTTTACCAAGTGCTTAAGAATTATCACCTCAGTGTGTAGACAGCTCTGTAAAACAGATTCTCTTAGGAGAACAATAAGGATAATAATGAGGATAATGAGGACTCCAAAGAGGATAAACTTTTAAAGTTAGGAGCCTGCACCTTGTTTAGACTTTTAGAGTTATATTTACCAGGTCTTTCATTTACTTCTGAACACGAATTACAATTTCCAGGCAGTTTGCCTGCTGAAGGAAGCCCAGTTGACCCCCTTCTATGCAAACTAGTTGTTTTCTGACAAAGAAATTAATTTCAAAGTGAATTTTCATATATGTTATATGATCTTCCTGATCATTATGAAGAGGAAGAGAAACAGCTATTTATTGTATGAAAGCCTACCAAAATCCTGTATGAAAAGAATGGATTCAGTTAATATATTTTTTCAAATTAATTCACTGAAGGAATAATAAATATTAATTTTATCCTTTCCCACTGGCACCAAAATGTAAATGAGCTAGTTATGGCCTTTTAAATGCAATTATTAATCAGTTTTGTTGCCACATGTTATTTATACTCATATTTATGCAAATGTTCAGGTTTGTTTCCCAGATGGATTTCATCAAGTTACAGCAATCATACAAGTTGGAGAAAGTATTGATCTGTGCTATCTTATGCATATACAAATACACAAACAGCCCAAAAGGAAAAAAAGCAAACAAGCAAAGTTAACACACAGATGCATGCATATGAGTGTGTAGACAAAAACCACATATATGAAATACCCAGACAACTTGTGCTAAAGTAATATCCAAGAGCTGGAATAGACCAGACAGACCAAGAATTTGGTCTAGAATGTTTTGCTATGCAATTTATTCCTTTTCTTTTGTTTTGTTCCTTTTAGGAAAACTTGGAGTTTTTCAGTAAATTTCATTTTTGTGGGGGAAGCAGTGTCTTTAGACACCATCACAATTTTTTCTCCTTATTCTTCACAGACTATCCATGTTCTCATAAAATATTTTAAAATACTGTTCTATATTAAAATAATGCACATCCACCATACAATCAAGAAAATCCTCTGTGCAAGTCACATGAATCATGGTTTATTCAGCACACTACTTCTCCAAATACACCTAACATAATATACCCGTGAAATTAAAGCATCTTACACTTTTAAACTTCAAAAGTTTTCCTTCAGCTGTATCCAAGCAAGCCTGCTGACTGTAGTACTGTAACAGAAGATTAAGGGTAAAACTTGGTCTGACATTTTTATCATTTATTCTATTTTGAAAAGGTACATGTGATGCACTGCTTTTACATATTTTACAGCTTCCTTGACTCCAACCTGTGAAAAACTGCTTACTGGAACTTGGCTCATTACACTCCAAAATTACTTTAAAAAGTTCAGCCGCTGTGGTAGGTCAGACACAGTTACTACCACCTCTGGTAAGCTTCAGGAACAAGCTATTAATTTATTATCTTCTATAGACTCCTAATTTCTATAGAATTATAGAACCAGCTGTCCATAGTATTGAGCTGTAGCTTAAGTTAACACTGTCTTGAAACTCCCTGCATGAAGATGGCAATCTCTCAAAAGTTTTGCATTATTGTGATGACTGAAATCTCACTTAGGATGAAATACTGTGAAGTTATCCAGTGGCTGCAGTCTTAGAAATGTTGCATTATAGAACTATTTTAGGTGTTTAGCTCTTGTGCTTATAGCTGAGATGATTTGTCAAAAAAAAAAAAAATAAAGAGAAGAGCTCATAATTAGCTTAAGGTGAAATAAGTGTGGATTCATTGTCAGAAAAAAATAACCATAATATACTTACTTGATCTCTTCTGCAAGCAAGAGACTTTCTGACACAATCATTCTATCAGTAACTATAAAAGAACTGATGAATATTTTGGCAAACGGTTCTTTAAATTTGCTTAACCTCAAGGAATTATTTTTGTATTTAAAGTTTGTAGGAAATTGGTCTCTCACCATGTACTTCAAGTGCTAAAAAAAGCATTTAAAATCCAATTGCCAACAAGGGATGACTAAGAAATTGTTGCCAGCTTTTAGCGCACAAAATGTTTTTGCACAAGAGAAGAAATAAGTCAAAGGTTAGAAAGACTTATTACCCTTCATAAAAAACCCAACAGGTTTTTTACAACTTTTAATCAAAACCAAAATAATGGACCAGATATGAGTACAATAGAGCTGGTGTGAATGTACAAAGGACTGGTGGGTAATCTTCACCGAGACTTCATTCCTTAGGATGAATCTCAGCTACACTGGAATTCATAGTTCAGTACCAAAATTTATATGACTCTTTTATTCTTCTTTTAACTCATAAAAAAGAAAACAAAAGAAAAGAAACACTCCCTGAAAGATTTGGAAGCTAGTACTGAGCTATATAGTGAAGGATGAAATGAGTAGAGGCTAGAATTTTATCCAAGCCAAACCTTGCTGTAGTTGGCCACCTCAAACAGAATTTCAGACTTAACTCACAGTGACACCTCTGGAACTGTCTCCTGCTTCCTAGTGTGTCCTAGCAGCCTGCTGAACATTCCTTGGTATCCTTGTCTTTACTTCCCAAGAGATAACTCTTGTACATTCAGGTTGTATCATGGAAGAACCCACCTCTCACCATGTGACCGCATGTGCTGGTCCCTGTTCATTGGGGACAACCCATGGGGAAGGCAGGGCTCTGCACTTTGGGTGAAAGATGTGCTTGCTCATAAGCACCTGGCTGGTTCCCTGGGCCTGGATGCGGGGCTCACTCCCCTTGCTGGTCTTTATCACAGGTATTTGTTGCCATTTATCTCGGCAAGGGCGATGGTTGAACACGTTGCCTTTGGCACTTGGAGTCAATATAAGGAATCAAGTATTAAAAGAGTTATGAAATCATTAAGAGATGGCCTCAAAAGAATTATTTTTTTCATCTTTTCTATTTTTTTTCTTGTGGTAATGACTAAGCAGGGCTAGAACTGTAGAAGTCACAAAAAAGACAAAATATATTGATTTATACTTCCTTTGACCTGCTCCATCTCTGAGGGAACTCACTGGGAACTTCAATATTTTAGAGCTGTAGGAAAACACCACTTCCTAAAAATGGCCAGCCTGCTGAGGTTTGCTTTGGGATATTTGTGCCTGGATAGAAGGGCTATATTAAATTCCACTTTGTTAAGCTCCATCTTTCTGGGAAAATATGAATATTAGCTAATCAGCTTCCAGTTTTAAACTTAGAAAAGAGTTTTGGAGCTTGAGATGCAACTCTTGTTTTTAATTTCTTAACCTTAAATTTCAAGTGTCTTTTGTTTTAATGCAATCTATTTTTTTCTCACATGAAATTTTCCATTATTGTGACAGACCTGTTTTGAAACTCTTCATTCATCATCATCTGTATCATCATTCATGATGTATCAACATGAGATTGAAGCATTTGTCCTCATATCATTTCCATATAGGAAGTAGGGCTCAAGTTCATTGAAACTGCCATAAAATCAAGTGAGACTAGCTAAAGTTCACTAGGTATCTGCCACCTCAAAGAAGGAATACATGGACTGAGTTTTATTTTCTTTGTAAATCAGTTCACTTTTCTGGGGACATTACTGGGGACCTGGTTCAGCACTCATCATGGTTCATACGAATTGATATTTTTATTTTAATGGATTTTTGATTAAGTGTTAGGACAACTGAAATATTAAAAGGTGGTCTTTGACAAAGGAAAATGTCATTTACCCCTCATGTTTTAGGTGTCACCTTCAGGCAGTAAGAAATGCCTGAAGCTATTTAAAAGTTACAAAAATAATGTATTTAAAAGTGTCACCTCTTCTTAACTTCTCATGCTGTATTCTTCAAAAGACGGACTAAAGATAATAATTGTTGTCAAACAAATCATGTGTTGGAAAACTTGACAGTAAAAATGTGGGAATTTTGTATGTTTATTTTTTCTGACCAAACTTGAAAAGTTCTCTTTCCAGTGCTGATACTTACAGTTTCTGTCTTATGTTAGCAGGATGAGACTGTATTTCTAAGTTAAAAAAAAAAAAAAAATACTATTATTCATTGCTTCTGTGAAGTACTTCTGATTAGCATATCATATAGTACAGATGTGTTTGTTTGTGATCTGATGAAATAGAAAAAATCAGGACAAAGTTCCACACATATGCTAAGTGAAGAATGCGCTAGTTTTAGGTTTCCTAACTGACCATAAACTGAAGGTGTTGCCTTACAAGTTAGACATTGCAGTTAATTGTGTAAATGTTATTTTGTATTAATACAGAATCAGTTTGGGTTAAGCCATTACTAGAGGTAATCAGACTTAATCTGTCACTTAGCAGGGACAGAGGGGTAGGAATGTGTGAAAGGTCTTTTGAAACACCTGCACTGTGAGGTCTCTATCCAGCTCTAACAGATGTTGTCTCCACCCGGTGAGCTCACACAGTGCTGGTTGTACCAAAACCACTGCTTGTGAAACTGCACAATGACCATGGCGTAAAAAGGAGGACTGGAAGTTCACCAGCCCCAGTGCCCAGACAACTCAACTATGTCAGCTGTAGTACTGGGGTCTACAACCTCCAGAGACCACCAGAGAGACCCCCAGGAGAGAAGAACATGTGTAGAGGGGAGGGGAAACATGCTAATGATTTTGGGGAAATTATTATCTTAAGTGTGTTTAGTCCAGGACAGCTTGTGAATATGTATGTAGAATCGAGTACATAAACAGAAACTTTCTTGTACTCAGCATGCATGGATTTGGGAGGAGCTATTTCCCTGTGCACCCAGCTAAATAAAGAATGTCTGCGTCTTAGTGCTACATTGGTGTTAAGGAGGGTTTTTGATTTTAGAGATTTTTTGGTAACAAAAGGAAGTAAGGAACAGGATCATCACTTATTGAAGAATTTTCAGTTTTATTCACAGAGCATGTCAGTAGAGGATGTTTTTTAGTTTAAGTAACCTTCTGTCTGCATAAGAGAAACAAGTCCCCATTAAAACAAGTCCAAAAGAAGACTGACAAATCCTTTTAGAAATTGTTGATACACCACAGAGTGATCATGTGTTTGGAATAATAAAATGTGTGCTCTTGTGACTAGTATGGTAAGATTAAAATCAATTTTAACTGATCCTCTTGTATAGGATAAGTCACCCGGTAACCAACTTCCTGTGGTCATGACATCTACCATTTTGTGTTCCTCATCCATCTCTTAATTTCTTCCTCTGTTGAATTTCATCGTACCTTACTCTGAGATTTTGACAAGGGAGTTTCTTTACAAAGAAACTGAGACTGAAAATATATGCAAAGAATCTAACTTGGAAAATGAGGCTGAATAGAAGTGAAACAAAAATCATGATACACTTGCAAAATTCTTGGCAAAATAAGATCAATTTCTTTTGCTCTTACTCAAACAGGACTTCTGAATCACTATAATTCAGCTTCAGAGTCCTTTTCAGTGCCTCCTTTTTTAATCAAAAACTTAGTTTTGTACTTGACAGCAGCTCTTAATCAAGAAGGCAATTAGAGTTTTAGTCTGCAGACTGTATTTTTTAGCCAGAATTAAAACTCACTTGATGGATCACTTCGACCTGATATTACCCGGTCTTCAGTCTTCAGCATCTTTACTTTTGTTTTGGTGCTTTCAGTTTAAAGCCATTCTCCCCTGTCCCATCACTGCATGGTCTTGTAAATAGTCTCACCACAGAGCTTCCTCTTTTTCCAGGTGGAATAAAGCCAGTTCTCTTAGCCTTTCCTTGTAAGAGAAGTGCTCCGTCCCTCTGATCATCTTGGTGCCCTCTTCTGAACTCGCTCCAACAAGTCACTGTCCTTCCTGTGCTGGGACCCCAGAGCTGGATGCAGCGCTGCAGGGGGGTCTTACAGGAGCAGAGGGGCAGAATCCCCTCCCTGCCCTGCTGCCCACGCTGCATTGGATGCAGCCCAGGACACGTTTGGGTTTCTGGGCTGTGAGTGCACATGGCTGGGTCATGTCCAGCTTCTCACCCAGCAGCACCCCCAAGTCCTTCCAGACAGGGCTGCTCCTCATCTGTTCATCCCCCAGTTTGGAATGATACGGGACATTGCCCTGAACCAGGTGCAGCACCTTAATCTTGGTCTTGTTAAACCACATGAGATTCCCATCGGCTGACTTCTCCAGCTTCTCCAGGTCCCTCTGGCTGTAATTCCAAACCTCAGGCATGTCAACTGCACCTCTCAGCTTGGTGTCGTTTGCAAATTGCCTGAGGTTGCACTCAATCCCTTTGCCTATGTCATTAATGAGAATATTAAATAACATTGGTCCCATCTCAATAATCTCTTAGTTCTTGCATTCTGGCCTCAAAGTTATTTTTCCAGCTAAAATAATTTCAAACAAGTAAATTAGAAGCAGAATCTAAAGCAATTGTCTAAATGTCCAGACCTGAAAGCCAAAAGCTTTTTTATTTTAGATCTTTCCATATGATTCTCAGCTGCCATGTTGTAGAAAGCACCACTTCAGTTGCTGCAACCAGTATTACTCTATTGCTGATCCTGAAGGATCTGCTTGATCAGATAAAATTATTATCTCCATACCTAAGTAAGACCTGATGACTGAATCTTGAAAACACCCTTACCGTGGTTTCAGTTTCTCTGTGTGAAACTGCCTGTTCTGTCAGCCAGAGGCCAGAGAACTTTTGTCCAAGCTTCTTTTTCATTATTGTTCTGTCCAAAACTGTTGTGTTTTCATAACTCTTAGTGGCCTGAAATTACTACAACTATGTTTATTTTAAGTCTCAACATTGTTTCTAAGTTTATTTTCCATTACCAGAAATATGGAGCTACAGTGGTAGCAGCATTCCAGGTAATAAGATAGCTGGTGTTTGGGACCCTCCTCAGCATTTATGATTAGATTCTCCATTCAGTTTTCAAACATAATAAAGTATCTGCTCTCTCTAAAACTAAATCTTATCTGTCTGTCTCTGATATATCCAGAAACATCTTCTACTGTTTTGACACCTTAGGGAAGTCTGGTCTTATTTTACTAAGCACAAGGCTGCATATACCTAAAGGATACATCAATAAAGAAGAGAAATTTGACCAGTGGAGCTTTACAAAATGTTATTACTAAGATAATTTAACTTTTAGAACTGTGTCAATGGTTTTCTTATTATAAGTAATTTTTGAAAGTAAGAAATAAGAGAAAACTTTTCCTTCTGTTGTTGCTTTCTTGGAAACCATACATCCCTTCTACGTTTTGTTTTGTTCATGTTTCTTTTTTATTAACTACCACCTGTTCCTAATTTTGTCAGTAATAATTGTTAATAGTAATATAATTTAAAACCTGCTAGCCATCTTACTCTACTTGTAATGCTGAAATGAAAATGTCTAAACCCCAGATTTCCCTGAATTCTTTCAGCATTTTCTATTACAGAAGAAAAAAATAGCACCAAAAAAGTTTCTTTTTAAATTTTCAATAATTTTTGACATTGGGATTAGAACATTGCTAGGAATACTATTACTTGTCCACATACAGGCAAAAGGGAAGAAAGCTTACTTTTTTTTCCTAAAGTTTTGAAGACCTTTACACATCAACTTCTGTGATTTAATATTTTGAGCAAATTACATTTCTTTCCATAAATTATAAAATTACTTCTAATATAGATCTAAACCTGCAAAAGCAGGTTTTTGCCTGTGCAGTGCTACACCACAGTAGATGCATTATTGGTATCCGATCTGTAATTTTACTTTTATCCCCACAGCTTTCTGACATTTCTGAGTAAAAACATAGCAATATAAATAATAAAATTCTTAAGTAACCAATATAATTTGGTGTATTTCTGTACAACTGTGGTTGGATGAGACCTTTAACTCCCTAAGCTGTTTGGATATAAACCAGGCTTGGATAAAAACTTTATAGCTCAGTTATCCCAAAACCAAGAGTTAATCAACATCCCTACTACTGAGCCCTGAAATAAAAGATAAAGTACATGAAATGTAGCACTATGTTAATGCAGCTGTCTGGGAAGGGATTAGTTTTATCTGCACATATATGCACTCAGTCAGATGCTCAGTAATGAGAAAGGATACAAGTTCACCACATTAATCTTTAGATTCTCAGCTAATGTACAACCTTCACCTACAGATGGGTTTGTGTTGCTCACCCAGTTGCTCAATAGCGTTAGATTTTGGTTCCAGGATTTGGAAATTGACCCTAGAAATTATATTACACAGTGTATTTTATGCACAATGATGGAAAGATTTCATTGCAGAATAAAAAAAGCTCTTAATTTTGCAAACTGGATGTATTTTGATTCTTGCAGTATCGCAATTATAATAGCATTGTTTTAAAATGTTTTGTTTCTTTGATTATCTACATAATACAGCTATATCAATATATCAATACATTGATGAAAAGACTTGTGTATTTTTATATTTCAGTGACAGAATTTTCTCGTGGTAAATTTACTTCAAAATCTTGCTGTTTTCCTGGTTGTGTTCTGCTTTACATCACAGAAAATTGCCCATAGTATTTGAAAGCACAGGTGGATGGGAAATGATCAGTCTCCAGGCATAATAACAAACTGTGAAGGAAAAACCCATTTTCCTTAGATTGCTTAAATTCAAATGGTTTTACTACGTGGACAAGAATTGTGAATCCAGACCAAACAGATAGTTTACTTAGCAATAACCATCCTTTCTAGCAAATTTCCTTCAAGTAAATGCTTTAAGTCTGACAAAGTGCAATAGAAGAGGACATGAGGTGCAAAAAAAATCGCAATTAGACCCAGATATCTTTGTATCAGTCCCTAACTGAGTTTCTTGGAAAAGCAAAATATCTTCCAAGTAACTGCAAGGTCAACTTGTGAGATACCAAGAAACACAACCACGCAAAAATAACCCAGATTCGTGAAACTGATCTTATAATTTGCAGTTTCTACCAAGGATTCCTAGTGGCTCGTGGAATGGTATTTCTGATGGCAAAATGATTTGTATTATAAATTCACCTTCACATGATAAAATTTTAATAGCTGCAAGGTTATAAAATGGTGATTTCATTCTTTTCTAGGAGTCCCTGAACTCCATAATATCCCAAACAACATTGTTTTCCAAATCCTTTCCTTGTAGTTCTAGGTAATCTTTCATCATATTCTACAGTTTAAAATTTAAGTAAACACATTCTCCTTTTCTTTCTTTCTTTCTTTTTTTTTTTTTTTTCTTAGGCAAACAGCCTTGACATTATTGTTTAATGCATTTAGAGAAGATAAGACCACAATTCCCATGTTCATACACATGGAAATAAAAGACAGAAGAGCACTCAAATGGAACTGCTTATTTCCTCATGAGCCACATATAAGAAAACACCTACTTCTTCCAAGAACTGTCTTGGCTCAACTCTGTTTAGTTTATGAAATTTGAGAGAGTATAGCAGGTGTTAATTGCAGGTCATTCTGGATGTTTACTTTGCATTACTATACGGGGTAAATGGAAGAAACATAACCATGCTAGAAATTTCCAGTCCAGCAAGCCAGAATTTCAGATCATTTACTTGAAGTTCTGAGGCTTTACAGCATATTGCAAGTCCTCTCTGAGATTAAATTTACATGTAAAATTCTCATCTTTTATAAGGTCATCACAGCTAATTTAAGAAAATTTAATGATGTGAAGTCTTTTGAACCAATATCTCTTATATTCTGAAAATTATAAACTGTGACATTTCTGGGGTTTTTGTCCTGTGATTGTAATATTTTCAAGACAAGTTAAATGTGTTAAGTGCTAAGTCATTTGTTATTGGTGTCATGTCCTACCACAGGTGAAATAAACAGAAATTTTTGTTTTATAGGAGATTTATAATCTACTTCCATTAACTAGAAGCTCTTTGTTTTCATTTTAATTTAATATATGAATTCCTACATTTTAGCAAAGTCTCATATTGTCCTTTCCTTAGAAATAACAGAGCAGACCTTAGATGTTCTCACATGTGTTTAATAGTACTCAAGGTTATACTGTCTACCCAAAAAATTTAAATTAAGTTTAGCATGGAAATAAGAAAGAACATAGCAATTTGAGCTTTGTGCCTTTAAGGAGAGGATATACAGACCCTAAATAATTTCAGAAGTATTTGAATATTTCCACAGTCCCTCTTCCTCTCTTAGGAACATGTGCTGTAAAGACTTTCCCTTCAGGAATTTATTACAGACCAGCTCTGTTAAAAACACTCCAGAGGAGACACTGAAAGACAGGTTTACTGTTTTCTATATTCTTGAATAAGGTTTGTCATTTAATTACAAAGCAATTCCTCTTCCCTTGCACTACTTTTATTCATATCTTTAGTGCCCCAGTAAAAAAGAAGATATGAGTTTTGAAGCAATGCAGCTTTGCCCTGTGGCCTTTCCAGCTGTATCAGACCACTTTTACTGATAAAGTGCTCTTCAATACAGATTTACAAACTGTTTGCCTTAAAATCATCACTTTCCTCTGCTGTCAGTGAACTTAAGGACTCAGGTCCTGAAAGATATTCAGCAAATGCAGCTCCTGTGAAGTCAGCACTCTACATTTTACAGGAATAAGATGTACCAGAGGACAGAGGCATCTGTTTCCTGAACCTAACCTTAGTAACCAGAAAAAGCCTAACATATTGTGTTTAAATGCAAGGGGGCTTATATCCTTGTTGTTTTCCTTTGAGCTTTCTGTGTCATGTTTTCCATTTTGCCATGTACCACTAGAATCATTTAACCTTGAAGGTCAGAGAGAAGGGGTGAAAATATTTGTGAACAAAATCTTATTATGGTAACCCTATGTTACCCCTATATTTTTTGTATAAAGTGTGAACCTTTCAATTGTCAGTATCGTATTCAGTGCTTCAAAAGTGGGGAGAAAGCTCCTGGAAACACAGAAAATTTCAGGAGGAGTGGAGTTGGGGTTTTCTGTACACTGGTGATAACTATCCTAGATATCTGTGTTAGCCCTTTGGGAATTTCCTCTGTCTGGAGTAAGGAAAACTTCTAAAACTTTGAGTCTAACCTGACAAGAAGTCTGGATTTCCTGTATTTCTTAATATACAGCTTTACAGTTATCCTTAGGATACCTACTTGATGAAATGTGCTTCTAAAAAAGATAAAGGCACAGGAGCCTTGATTTAATCCTGGAGCCAGCAGGATGTATCAGGCAAGACAGAACAGCAGGAAGCTTCTCTCCCCAATGCTGAGAGCAAATGGATTTGGTTGCTTAACGGATCATCTGGGGTCCATTTGGAATGCCCTTGGAATTACACCCTTTGCTCTCGTCAAGGAGATGGATGCTGCTGAAAAAGCTGTGTTGATCCAATGAAAAACACATCTTCCAGTGATAAAATTTTACATTTCATTTTGCTTTTTTCAATATCTAGAATTTCATCTGTATTTCATACAATCAAGAATTATGTTGTACTTCAAACCCAACAGTATTTTAGAGTTTCAGTGATGTGTTTCCAGACAGAAATTTAGCAGAACTGTATTTAAAGGCAAAGGTAACTTTAGCCTATCTGAGAAGCACTGCATTTCACAGCACCTCAAATGAAGAGAATGACATTTTCTTAAGCAATATACGTTTGAAAGAATATTTACAAAACACAAAGAACTAATTTACTCTTTAAGTAACTAGAAAGACTACTTAAAGAGAAAAAAAGAGATTTTTAAGTTATCTTTCTAAAGAGGTTTAATGAGTTTTAATGAAATCATATCTCTTTCCTGTAACCACAAATTGTTCAAAAACTTTGTAGAGATGTGTTGTGGTTTTAGTAGAGGGGAGGGGGCTATAAAGATGGCTCCTGTGAGAAGCTTCTGAAATTCTTCACCATTTCCAGCAGAGCCAATCTTTGATGGCTCTGAAGATGATGGACATGCTACTGGCCATGTTTGGGCCAATTAAAAAGTTTAGTTACGCCTCTGTGATGACATATTTAAGGAAAAATCAAAACAAAATGTACACGCAGCTGCTTTTAGTTAGAGAAGGAGGAGGATGTGAGAACATGTGAGGGAGAACAATATGGAGACACCAAGGTCAGTGGAGAAGGAGGGAGAGGAGGTGCCCCAGGTTCTGGAGCTGAGATTCCTCTGCAGGCCGTGGTGAGCCCATGGTGAGGTGGGGTATCCCCCCTGCAGTCCATGGTGCCCATGAGGGATGCAGAGCCACCCGCAGTCCATGGGTGAGGTGCCAACATTGGAGCGGCGAGATGTCGGAAGCCACAGCAGCCATGGATGCCAGAAGAAGCCGGCCGCAGGAGCCGTAGATGCCACGAGAAGCTGTAGCAAGTGCAGCCCAGTGAGAGACAGAGACTGAGATAAAAGTCCC
>VYZT01040084.1:0-13540 GCA_013400735.1 Pomatostomus ruficeps
CCCGAGCAGCCTTTTCTCCCTGTTGCTGCCTTCATTTTATTTTTTTTCGTATGTAACTCATCCTGCATTAAACACCAAAATCAGGAAGCATTTCAAGCAATGGGCAGAGAGAAATAAAATGCTATTTTCTGAGCGATGCCAATGATTTTATGCGTGCACCTCCATTGTATTATTTCTCAAACTTTCCCATTACATGCAGCGTATCATCTCCCCTCCATAAATCACATCTCCCTTCCTTCCTACGGTCCCCCTGACAATCCAGCTCCATTAACTCGTGCCACCGCTGCATAATGGCTGGGATAAGTGCTCTGATCCACCCACACAATTCCTGCTAAAGCTCTATTGACAGCCAGAGAGATTCTGCTCCGGCCCCTGGATAGCACCAGGAATCCTATTCAGAGTTATTGACAACCATTATTTCACTGCTTCAGTCTCCCGCTGAGTCTAAAGGCATTAAAAAAAAAATAAAACCCAAGAGGATTTCACGAGCACAAAAAGGATCTTCACCATAAATCCTGAATTTGCCAAAGCCAAGCAGCATCACAGAGCAGCGCTGCCACCAGAAGCCAGTGCAGTCTCCATTAAAGAAATTAAACAAATGCATTTCCTGGTTTGATAAATAAATAAATAAACCTCAACTGCCAACTGCCCAAAATTCCCCACACAAGGAAACGAGGAGTGCTCAGAGCTGCCTGCTGATGGTGAGGAGCCCGAATGGAATTTCATGGTTAATCCCCTGCGACCTTCAGGGTAGACTCGAGCCCTGGATGTGCAGGTTGTGATGTGAGGGGAGGTGACACCTCACCTTCAGGCATCTCAATCCACAGTTCCAGAGCCATCCCGCTAAAAAAACCTCATAAAAACCACGGGTGAGGTGAGACGGCTCAGGAGAGAATTCCCAAGTGCTTGAGGAAAAAAGAAGCAGACAGACAACAAATTTCTGCGTTTTTTAGAATTTGGGGGGCAGGGAGGAACCATTTGAGAATGATGAGTGATTTTAGTCTGAAACCTTCCCCCAAAATTAGAGATTTTCACACAGGTTTGTTCTGCTGGGACAGAACATCCCAAAGAGCACAGAAGCACAGAGAGAGGAGGGGGACCCGGAAAAGGGGAACCCTGAAAAGGGGGAGCCCTGAAAAGGGAGACCCTGAAAAGGGGGAGCCTGAAAAGGGGACTCTGAAAAGTTTCCCAGAGAAGCTGCGGCTGCCCCTGGATCCCTGGCAGTGCCCAAGGCCAGGCTGGATGGGGCTTGGAGCAGCCTGGGACAGTGGGAGTGTCCCTGCCATGACACTGGATGGGATTTAAGGTCCCTTCCACCTCAACCAGCCTGGGACGCTCTGACCTGTTTCAGGATCACACAAGAGCCAGAGGATGAGGAGGGGAGGACAAAGGCAAGAAAGGGGAGAGGTATGGGTGATTTCAGGAGGAACCACATGGGATGAGGGGACAAAAGCCCCACTCAAAGCAGCTGCTGCTCTCTGGGTTTGCCTGGCCATGCCCCACACTCCACCAGCACAGTCCTCTCTTCCCCTAAAACCCCTTCCTGGCACTTTCGCCAGGTGAGGGACTTCACTGGGTGAGATTTGTATGGGACCTGCCACCACAGTGGGGCTGCAGGTCCCAAAGTCCTGTGTCCCAGGTCCCAAAGTCCCTGTGCCCCATGTCCCAAAGTCCTGTGTTCCTGGTCACAAAGTCCCAGTGCCCCAGGTCACAAAGTCCCTGTGCCCCGGGTCCCAAAGTCCCCGTGTCCCAGGTCAGAGAGTCGCTGTGTTCCTGGTCCCAAAGTCTCAGTGCCCCAGGTCCCAAAGTCCCTGTGTCCCTGGTCCCAAAGTCCCTGTGCCCCATGTCCCAAAGTCCCTGTGCCCAAGGTCCCAAAGTCCCTGTGCCCAAGGTCACAAAGTCCTGTGTTCCTGGTCCCAAAGTCCCTGTGTTCCTGTCCCAAAGTCCCTGTGTCCCAGGTCACAAAGTCCTGTGTTCCTGGTCCCAAAGTCCCCGTGTCCCAGGTCACAAAGTCCTGTGTTCCTGGTCCCAAAGTCCCTGTGCCCCGGGTCCCAAAGTCCCCGTGTCCCAGGTCAGAGAGTCGCTGTGTTCCTGGTCCCAAAGTCTCAGTGCCCCAGGTCCCAAAGTCCCTGTGTCCCTGGTCCCAAAGTCCCTGTGCCCCATGTCCCAAAGTCCCTGTGCCCAAGGTCCCAAAGTCCCTGTGCCCAAGGTCACAAAGTCCTGTGTTCCTGGTCACAAAGTCCCTGTGGTCCAGGTCCCAAAGTCCCTGTGCCCCATGTCCCACAGTCCCTGTGTTCCTGGTCCCAAAGTCCTGTGTCCCAGGTCCCACAGTCCCTGTGTCCCAGGTCACAAAGTCCCTGTGTCCCAGGTCCCAAAGTCCCTGTGCTCCAGGTCACAAAGTCCCTGTGCCCCAGGTCACAAAGTCCCTGTGTTCCTGGTCCCAAAGTCCTGTGTCCCAGGTCCCAAAGTCCCTGTGTTTCTGGTCCCAAAGTGCCTGTGCCCCATGTCCCAAAGTCCCTGTGCCCAAGGTCCCAAAGTCCCTGTGCCCCAGGTCACAAAGTCCCTGTGCCCCAGGTCACAAAGTCCCTGTGCCCCAGGTCACAAAGTCCCTGTGCCCCAGGTCACAAAGTCCCTGTGCCCCAGGTCACAAAGTCCCTGTGCCCCAGGTCACAAAGTCCCTGTGCCCCAGGTCACAAAGTCCCTGTGCCCCAGGTCACAAAGTCCCTGTGCCCCAGGTCACAAAGTCCCTGTGTCCCAGGTCCCAAAGTCCCTGTGTCCCAAGTCACAAAGTCCCGGTGTCCCAGGTCACAAAGTCCCTGTGTCCCAGGTCCCAAAGTCCCTGTGCTGTGCTGTCCCCGGTGCCAGGAGCTTTGGGAAGGGAGCAGGAGCAGGAGGGTTCTTTCCCTAACACCGGGTGAGGTAAAACACCCTCTTCACCCCTGAGAGTCACACAATAAATCCAGGAAACTGCAGAAACCAACGTGCCTGATCCCCCAGCTCAGTGAAGTCCCAGAGAATCCCAGCCCTGGGATTCACCATTCCTAAAACCCATTTGGAAAATAAATGGCACCTCAGAGCAACCGGAGTCAAACCCAGCATTACTTTTGCAGAGGGGGCTTAATTATTGATTTCCCTCATGAACGTTGTCACCCTGGCTCTGAGCTCGGGCCATGGGTTTCAGTGAGGCAGTGGGATGGTGTCAGGGAGGATTTATGGCACCTCACAGACCCCCCAGGCAGAGGGTGACGAGCAGCAGCTTAATTAATGGCGAATAATTTCCCAGATAGCTCCCAGTGCCCTAAGTGCTCTTGCAGGAGAGGGTTTATAAATAAAAGATGGCCTCACCGGTGGCAACGGGATTGCGGAGAAAGACAGAAAAAATTCTTTTCCCCACAAGTCACGGGGTGCTGCAGCTACAAGGTTGTTGTTATTTTGCTGATAAAACCCAAGAAATAAACAGGATCTGTCCCATTCTCCTGGAGCCGTTTATCTCCGCTGAGGATTGGAAACGTGGTTGAAAACAAACGGAGAAAATTAAAGCGCGTCAGAAAAAGAGCAAAATTCAGCTGTACCGGCCAAGGAAACGCTGCTGCCATCCCAACCCATTTTCTGTGCCAGCCTGCCCTATAAAAACATTGGAACAGCAGCAGATCACCCAGGGGGTGAAAATTCAGAATATCCGGGTGGAAAAAAAAATAAGGAAAATTATTCGGAATAACCTGAATATATTACAGAGCCAAACCAAAGTGTCAAAAAAAAAAAAATAAAATTCTTAAATCCTGGCAATATTCCTAAAACTCATTTGGAAAATAAACGGCACCGAGCAGCCCTGCACCAAGAGCAACCGGAGTCAAACCCAGCATTACTTTTGCAGAGGGGGCTTAATTATTGATTTCCCTCATGAATATTTCTGTGGAGCTGCTGGAGCTTGGCTCGTGGCCAAGGACCCACTTTTAGCTCTCAGCGCCAGCAGAAAGAACCTTTAACTCCTTGCAACAAATCCCCCTCCTCAGAAAGCACCATTTATTTAGGTGTAAATCTGCAATTTAGGAAATCAAACCTTGGGAATTGTTTTAAATTGTTCTTCCACCTCGAAGCACGGCCTGGAAAACAGACTCTTCCAGAAAGGAAGTGTAAAGACCTCCCGAAACAAAGGCAGCTATTAAAAAATCCTCTTGAGCAACGTTTTTGCATAGTTCTGACACAGCAATAACTCGGAGTAGCAGCTCTCTTGTTATTATTGACTTGCACTGGTGCCAGACTCAAAATTATCCAGATTTTCTCCCGTTTTTACCAGGCTCCAGCATTCCAGTTAACCTTACAGCAGTGGGAGAAGAGAATTTGGTCATTTTTTTGTTTATAAACCAATGCAAATCAACAGTTTGGAGAGAAAAGACAGGAAAATAATATTTTTAGAAGAAAGGAAAAAAAAAGGTGCCGTAATTCCTGATGCCTGAGACCCCTCTAACTAAAAGCCTTGTGATTTTAGCAGCAGCTGAGAGTGAAAAGAGAACAGTGGATATTAGGAAAAGTTTCTTCCCAGAAAGGGTGACCAAGTGATCAGGAAAGTGGGAATCCTGGAGGGATTTAAAATCCACGTGGATGTGGCACTTGGGGATGTGGGGCAGTTGTGGGGATGGTTGGATTCCGTGATCTTAAAGGTCTTTTCCAACCTGAATTCTGTGATTCCATAATTATCCATTTTGTAAGAATTCAGTATTTCAAAACTGGTTTAAAACAGCTGGGGTTTTGTCAATATTTAGAGAATTTAGAGAATACCATGGGTTTTTTTAACAAAAAAGAGAATTTCACAGCCAGAAAATCAAACCCATCCTCGGGCAGCTCCTGGAGCAGCAGCGGGAGAGAGGTCAGACAAGGCCGCCTCAGGGGTGGGGATAACTCACGGCTGGAGCAGGGATTAGAATATCCCAAAAAACCCCAAACAAGTGGAAGCTCCAAACAAAATAATTTTGGTGAAAGCCCCAAGGACCTCCAGCTGCACTTCCAGAGGCCAAAACTCCAGCTCAGCTGTGCCGTGGCAGGGCTGGGTTAATCTCTGCTCTGTTGGACGCATCCCTGGCAGATTTATGGGGCCAAGGGGTGGCTCGGGAGATTAGTAATGGGATCCTGAGCGTGGAGGCAAATCCCCCCGGGGCAAGAGAGGTCACAGCGGCACTGCCACCCCTGGAGCAGCTCCCTGGCCAGCAGGAGCCAGGAGAGAGGGGATCAGGGGACAACCCTGGTCACGGGTGGCAAAGGGACACACGGGAGATCCTGACAGATCCCAGGAGCCAGGAGTGAGGGGATCAGGGGACAACCCTGGTCACGGGTGGCAAAAGGACACAAGGGATGTCACCCACTCACCCACTGGCCCCTGGAGCAGCTCCCTGGTCAGCAGGAGCCAGGAGTGAGGGGATCAGGGGACAATCTTGGTCACGGGTGGCAAAGGGACACAGGGGAGATCCTGACAGATCCCAGGAGCCAGGAGTGAGGGGATCAGGGGACAATCCTGGTCACGGGTGGCAAAAGGACACAAGGGATGTCACCCACTCACCCACTGGCCCCTGGAGCAGCTCCCTGGTCAGCAGGAGCCAGGAGTGAGGGGATCAGGGGACAATCTTGGTCACGGGTGGCAAAGGGACACAGGGGAGATCCTGACAGATCCCAGGAGCCAGGAGTGAGGGGATCAGGGGACAATCCTGGTCACGGGTGGCAAAAGGACACAAGGGATGTCACCCACTCACCCACTGGCCCCTGGAGCAGCTCCCTGGTCAGCAGGAGCCAGGAGTGAGGGGATCAGGGGACAATCTTGGTCACGGGTGGCAAAGGGACACAGGGGAGATCCTGACAGATCCCAGGAGCCAGGAGTGAGGGGATCAGGGGACAATCCTGGTCACGGGTGGCAATGGGACACAAGGGATGTCACCCACTCACCCACTGGCCCCTGGAGCAGCTCCCTGGTCAGCAGGAGCCAGGAGTGAGGGGATCAGGTCACAATCCCGGTCACGGGTGGCAAAGGGACACAGGGGAGATCCTGACAGACCCCAGGAGCCAGGAGTGAGGGGATCAGGGGACAATCCCGGTCACAGGGCATCCCCTCAGGGTGGAAATATCCTGGCAAAGGGACACGGGGGAGATCCTGGCAGATCCCTGCAGGGAGAGCGTTTCCCGAGCTCGCGCTGCCACATTTGCAGCGGGTCAGGGATTAACCCAGAGCCTGATTTGCTGTGTGGCTGAATCCTGAGGGAGGAACTCCTGGAGGGTCTCAGTCACGGCAGCACTGAACCCCTGGGGACATCTCTGCCCCCCAAATTTCACCTGTGCAGAGCCAAAACACCTCAGGACACCAGGACAAGGACATGGTCCCTCACAAGAGAGCTTTGTTCTCATCCCCTCAGCAGATTATTCTCCTTTGCCCTCCCAAACCAAAAACCTGAGTATTCCCAACTCCAGCAGAGAGGAAGATTCCATCATCCACGATTTAACACAGCAACCAAACCCCCCAGAGCTGCGGGAATAATCCCCTGGTTCCCTGGAGAGCAACAACAACAACTCAAATTCACCTCCTCGCTCACAAACTGAGGAGCAAAAACGCTGGAAGGCGGAATGTTCAGGGATCTGACGCAGGATTCCAGCAGCCTGGGATGCACCAGGAGCGTTCTCCCTGCTCCGAACCAGCCTCCAACCCAACTAAAACCTCATGAAATTGCCCAGGACAAGAGCAGCACCAGGAGTTCTGCGTTCCCTGAGGAAAAGGGACATTCCAGAGGGCTGGAAGAGCTGTGGATGATTTTATCCACGGACAGAGGTGATGTGCAGCCACCTCAGCACTCCCTGCTTTGGAGCTCGCTGGTGTCACAGCCTTGACCTGTATCCATTGGAAAAACTCATCCCAAGGACGGCAGGAGCTTGTTTGGAGGGTGGCAGAGCCCCCCCGGGCACAGCAATTTCCCTCAGAGCAGCTGCTCCTGGAAGAGTTGAATATTCCCTTATATATTATATTTTCTATAATAAACCCTTGTTTAACAGGAGCACAGAGGAGGAGCAGCTCCCGCAGGAAGGAGCGCACAGAAATATCCGCGTTTCAAACAGAAAATCCCTGCCCTCCTTTCCCCACAACACCATTCCAGTGATCTCTTTCCCCACAACACCATTCCAGTGATTTCTTTCCCCACAACACCATTCCAGTGATTTCTTTCCCCACAACACCATTCCAGTGATTTCTTTCCCCACAACACCATTCCAGTGATTTCTTTCCCCACAACACCATTCCAGTGATTTCTTTCCCCACAACACCATTCCAGTGATTTCTTTCCCCACAACACCATTCCAGTGATTTCTTTCCCCACAACACCATTCCAGTGATTTCTTTCCCCACAACACCATTCCAGTGATTTCTTTCCCCACAACACCATTCCAGTGATTTCTTTCCCCACAACACCATTCCAGTGATTTCTTTCCCCACAACACCATTCCAGTGATTTCTTTCCCCACAACACCATTCCAGTGATTTCTTTCCCCACAACACCATTCCAGTGATTTCTTTCCCCACAACACCATTCCAGTGATTTCTTTCCCCACAACACCATTCCAGTGATTTCTTTCCCCACAACACCATTCCAGTGATTTCTTTCCCCACAACACCATTCCAGTGATTTCTTTCCCCACAACACCATTCCAGTGATTTCTTTCCCCACAACACCATTCCAGTGATTTCTTTCCCCACAACACCATTCCAGTGATTTCTTTCCCCACAACACCATTCCAGTGATTTCTTTCCCCACAACACCATTCCAGTGATTTCTTTCCCCACAACACCATTCCAGTGATTTCTTTCCCCACAACATTTCTCTGATTTCTTTCCCCACAACACCATTCCAGTGATTCCTTTCCCCACAACACCATTCCACTGATTTCTTTCCCCACAACACCATTCCACTGATTTCTTTCCCCACAACACCGTTCCAGTGATCTCTTTCCCCACAACACCATTCCACTGATTCCTTTCCCCACAACAACATTTCACTGATTTCTTTCCCCACAACACCATCCCAGTGATCTCTTTCACCTCCCAGTTCTGATCTGTCTGCCCAGTTTGTTCTGCTCCTTCCCCGCTCCCAGTTTCAGGGGTGGGGTGGAGGACAGAGGGCACAATTCCACTTTTTTGGGCCATTTTGACCCCATTTTCAGCCCTTGGAGCCTCAGCTCCAGCTCCTCGCACCCATAACCCCTGGAAAGAGGAACCTGCTCATTCCCACCCATCGCCTTCCAACCTGAATTCTGTGCTGCTTCTTGCCTGATTTCCTTCTGTCCCTCATTATCTGCAGAAAATCAAAAAGAACGCAGAGTTTTGCTCAAAATGTCCAAATCTCACCATTTGGGCACCAACCCTTCACTCTTCCTCCAGCGCACGCACTTGGGGAGCAGGTAATGCTACAAAAATTATAAATTTTAATAATATTTTTTAAAAATAGGGATTATTTCCCTGATGTAGCAGGAAATATTAAATAGGGAATTGCTAAACAGAGACCCCAGGAAAAGCTGGGTAATTATGGGGCCATGACAGCCGCAGTGCTTGGTTTGGTGACACTCAGCAATCCTGTCCCAATTAATAAAATTGTATCAGGTAATTAGGCAAATAGAAATCTAAACTTCCTCACAAAAACATTACAAACCAGAATTCCTGCTCCCTCCATTTCCGCACCACTTATCAGGGGCAGAACAGAGAATTTAATAATCTGGTCAATAAATAAATTCAAGAATCAGGAAATTCAGACTTATTTAAATCTAAATCAAAATTGCAGAGGAATTGCAGCTGGCTCTGCGTTTGGGAGGAAGAAAATCTCCAGCAGCTTGTCCCACCCCGAGGCAGCAGGCAAAGGGTGCTGGGTGTGCTACTCCAGCGGCCCAAACACTCACAGAATGTAACTGTAATGTGAATAAAAGTGGATTTTCTGAGCTGAACCCCTCACACAACACAGCACCCTCCCAGGAAATCCACAAAGACAGCGAGCTGCAGAGTTTCCTTCTCAAACTGCGCTGTTTGGGCTCTCCTTGGTAATTTTTTCGTGGCTTTTTATGAGAAAAAAATGGATTTTCTGGCCCTATCAAGTGACAGTCCCATAAACACAGCACCTCATGGAAACCACGGCTGATATTCTGATTTTTCTACGGCAGAAACAAAGCCAAACCTGCAAGACACCGGACTGGCAACTAGCAGGGTGCAAATAATCATTAAAAGGGTGCGAATAATCATTAAGAAGGTGAATAAATAATCATTTTTGTGATTAAATAATCAATTTTTTTTATTAACATAGCAGTTGCTCTGCCTGATAAGCCACAGGTCGTTCTGCAGGACTTCACCCTCCAGCCACCCTGAGCACCCGGCACTGTTTAAAAAAGAAAAAACCCAAACAAAACAAAAACCAACAAAAGAAAAAAAAAACCAAAAAAACCCAAATAAACAACAAAAAACAACAAAAAACGACAAAAAACAACAAAAAACAACAAAAAACAACAAAAAACAACAAAAACCCACAAAAACCAGCAGAAACCAGCAGAATCCAACAAAAACCCACAAGAACCAACAAAAACCAAAAAAAACCAAAAAAACCCACAAAAACACACAAAAACACACAAAACCCAACAAAAACAAAAAAACCCAAGAAAACCTCACAAAAACCAACAAAAATCCACAAAAACAAAAAAAACCCCACAAAAACCAACAAAAACCCACAAAAACTAACAAAAACCAACAAAACCCAACAAAAACCAACAAAAACCCAGAAAAAACAACAGAAACCCACAAAAACTCACAAAAACCAACAAAAAACAACAAAAACCCACAAAAAACCAACAAAAACCAACAGAAACCCACAAAAACTCACAAAAACCAACAAAAACAAAAAAACCCAACAAAAACAACAAAAAACCCACAAAAAAACAAAAAACAACAAAAACCAACAGAAACCCACAAGAACCAACAAAAACCAAAAAAAACCAAAAAAACCCACAAAAACACACAAAAACCCACAAAAACCAACAAAAACCAACAGAAACCAACAGAAACCCCAACAAAAACCCCAACAAAAACACACAAAAACCAACATAAACCAACACAAACCCACAAAAACCCACAAACCCAAGCTCTGCTGAGGACCACGGATCAACAGCAGCAGCGGGAGCAATTCCACATTTATTATTCATTTTGGTGAGGTGGATTTAGCACCAGAAACAGCAAAGAATGGCTGATTTTAAGGAAAACACAAATCCCATATTTGCTGATTTGCTCTGAGCCATCCTGGCACAAACCCAGCCAGAAAACCACCTCAGGTGCTCCCGTTTTCCCCCAGTTCCTCCCAAAATTCCCACTTTCCTCCTGCACAGCGAAGCTTCACAGCTCCGGGATCACACAAAGCACATAAATAAGATTTTTTTTTTTTATAACAGCGTCGTTTGAAGTTGATGTTTGAGGTTTACCCCACGAATAAGTAAAAAAACGAACAAAAAAAATAAATATTACTCCGTAATACTCGGGAAATCTGGGCTGCACACAAAGCAGGCCACGGAGAGAATAAATCCTCTGTCGCCGACACAAAAAATAACATTTTCCTCCAGGAAAATATTCCTCCATGTGCTCCTGGGGAGCGAGATTAACTTTGCTTTTAGGATTTTTTCGCAGCCCCGAACTGTTTTGCTTTGGAGTTAAATCGTGAGAGGTGCCACGAAGCGAGAAACCATCGAGCCGAACGACGATAATTTATCACTGGATGTTTGTGGCTGATGCAGAAAATGCGGAGAAAACACAAAAAAAGCACCGGGGAGAGGTGCTGAGAGGAGAAAACCGAGCAAAATTCAAAATAAAAGGGGAAAAGGGGAGAAGAAATAGAAAAGGAGAGAGGGGAAGAGTAATAGAAGAGGAGAGAGGGGGGAGAGAAATGTGAAATAAAAGGGGAAAAGGGGAGAAGAAATAGAAAAGGAGAGAGGGGAAGAGTAATAGAAGAGGAGAGAGGGGGGAGAGAAATGTGAAATAAAAGGGGAAAAGGGGAGAAGAAATAGAAAAGGAGAGAGGGGAAGAGTAATAGAAGAGGAGAGAGGGGGGAGAGAAATGTGAAATAAAAGGGGATTAAGGGAAAAAAAGGAGAGAGAAGAAGAAGATGGGTATGATGGGGTGAATTAACAAAATCCAGGTGATTTCTGAGAGGATTTCGAGCCTGTCCAAGTGAACACCAGCGCTGGGAGAAGCTGCCCACACCTCCCCGCCGGCCTGAACGCTGCGAGCGGCAAAAGGGATTATTCCAAACGGCACAAAAATCCCACTGCTGGCAACAGCTCGGCTAAAAATACTCCCTAACCCAGTTACCCCGATTCCTGCGCTCTCCCGCTCGGCCTCGGCAGCCAGGCTGGCACAGACTCCCCCGAGCGACCCCAAAATTCAACTTGTACCCCTCAAAACCGCGGCTCTCCGGCTCAGGAGCTGCCACGACATCCTTGGCTGATGGGAAATGCTGCCATAGCAACGGTATTTCTGTAAATTCGGGATATTTCCACAAATTTGGGATATTTCCTGCTGCAAAAGGGGTTTGGGGTGGTTAAATACAGAAAAAAATGGGGTTTTGGTGTAAAATCCTCCTCATGGAAAGGAAATGTTCTGCGGCAGCTTCGAAACCACCCCGGTTTTTCCAAGGTTTCCTCCTCGATTCCCTGAGGAAGGAGAGGGATTTTTACACCAAGAGCAGCTCCTGTCCGTCATCATAACCAGGGAGTGAAAAAGGAATTCTCTCAGCACGCAGAGAGAGGCACTGAAAAAAAAAAATGAATCGTTTTGAGCGAAACTACTATGAAATATTTAAGTTTTTTGTCTCTGGATACTCATTTCTCATGAGGGGGGAAAAAAAATCCCACGTTCCTGGTGTCGGTGAGACGCTCAGAGTTGGAAAAATCGGCGTTTTCTGCAGATTTGTGAGCGATTTTTGATGTTTTAATGGGAATCTGGTGACAGTTACAAGCATTTCAAATAAAAAGGCAGGAACCAAAGAGGCAAAAATAGATAGAAATGGATGGAAAAAACCCAGGAATTCACCAGGAATACCATTCCTGTGACTCCACACCTGTAAGGCTGTGAAGGATCCATAAATACATAAAAATGGATGAANGAATTCACCAGAAATCCACCAGAAATCCAATTCCTGGGACTCCACACCTTTAGGGCTCTGAAGGATCCATAAATACATAAAAATGGATTAAAAAAAACAGGAATAGATCAAAAATCCCATTCCTGCGACTCCACACCTTTAGGGCTGTGAAGGATCCATAAATACACAGAAATGGATGGAAAAAAACCAGAAACCCACCAGAAATGGATGAAAAAAAGCAGGAATCCACCAGAAATCCCCTGCCTGTGACTCCACACCTGTAAGGCTGTGAAGGATCCATAAATCCACAGAAATGGATTAAAAAACAGAAATCCACCAGGAATCCACCAGGAATCCAATTCCTGCAACTCCACACCTGTAAGGCTGTGAAGGATCCATAAATCCATAGAAATGGATGAAAAAAACTAGAAATCCACCAAAAATCCCTCAGAAATCCCATTCCTGTGACTGCACACCTTTTAGGCTCTGAAGGATCCATAAATCCATAAAAATGGACAAATAAAACCAGAAATCCACCAGGAATCCACCAGGAATCCAATTCCTGCAACTCCACACCTTTAGGGCTGTGAAGGATCCATAAATCCATAGAAATGGATGAAAAATAACAGGAATCCACCTAGAAATGGATTTAAAAAGCCAGGAATCCACCAGGAATCCCACACCTGTGGCTCCACACCTTTAAGGCTGTAAAGGATCCATAAATCCATAAAAATGGATGAAAAAAACCAGAAATCCACCAGGAATCCACCAGGAATCCCACACCTGTGGCTCCACACCTTTAAGGCTGTAAAGGATCCATAAATCCATAAAAATGGATGAAAAAAACCAGAAATCCACCAGGAATCCACCAGGAATCCCACACCTGTGGCTCCACACCTTTAAGGCTGTAAAGGATCCATAAATCCATAGAAATGGATGAAAAATAACAGGAATCCACCTAGAAATGGATGAAAAAAACCAGGAATCTACTAAAAATCCCATTCCTGGGACTCCACACCTTTAGGGCTCTGAAGGATCCATAACTACACAGAAATGGATGAAAAAAACCAGAAATGCACCAGGAATCCACCAGGAATGCACCAGAAATCCACCAGGAATACCATTCCTGCAACTCCACACCTTTAGGGCTGTGAAGGATCCATAAATCCATAGAAATGGATTTAAAAAACCAGGAAACCCACCAGAAATCCCCTGCCTGTGACTCCACACATTTAAGGCTGTGAAGGATCCATAAATCCATAGAAATGGATGAAAAAAAACAGAAATCCCCCAGAAATCCACCAGAAACCCACCAGAAATCCCACATGTGTGACTCCACACCTTTAAGGCTGTGAAGAATCCAAAAATACACAGAAGTGGATTAAAAAAACCAGAAATCCACCAGG
>VYZT01040085.1:0-24965 GCA_013400735.1 Pomatostomus ruficeps
CTATCTATTTCTATCTATTTATTTCTATATATTCTATATTTTACAGGCTCTGCCACGTGTCCATTTTAGTTTTCAAAATTCATTTTTGAGCGTGTAACAAACTTCTAAACACCCCCACAACAACTCTTACAATCAAACAAATAACATCTCAAATTGTAAAAATGTAATATTTTGAAGAATTTGGGATTTTCTTTTATTCCCAGTGCCTTCTGGGGGGGTTTCCTTGGAGTTTTGGGATGTAAATAAAACCCAAACCAAATATTTGAGGAATTTCGGACGTCCCAGGGCAGGGAGGAGCGTCAGGGCCGGTACCTTTGGGGTCAGGCGAGGCAGATTCGTTGTGTTCCCAGCACAGAGCCTCCTCCTTCACCACCTGCTGGAATATTTTGCATTCCGGGTGGATTCCTGAAACCTTGGCGAGAGAAAGACAAAAAATCAAAATCGAAAAAATTTAAAAAAAAAAGAAACAAAACAAAAAAACAAACAAAAAAAATTAAAAAAAACCCCAAAACAACAACAACAAAAAAACAAAAAAGAAAACAAAAAAAATTTTAAAAAAACAACAGAACAAAACAAAACAAAACAACAAAACAACCCAAAAGCCCAAAAACCCAAAAACAAAAAAGAAAACCAAAAAAAATTTAAAACAAAACAAAATAAAACAAAAAAACCCCAAAACCCCAAAACCCCAAAAACCCAGAAACAAAAAACAAAACAAAAAAAATTAAAAACAAAACAAAACAAAGCAAAGCAAAACAAAACAAAAACAAAAACAAAAACAAAAACAAAAACAAAAACAAAAACAAAAACAAAAAAAAACACCCAAAAACCAAAACCAAAAAAAATTTTAAAAGACCAACAAAACAAAAGAAGGCAAAACAAAACAAAAAAGGACTCCTCAGTCCCCAGGAATTCCAAGGATCCCTCAGTCCCCAGGAATTCCAAGGATCCCTCAGTCCCCGGGAATTCCAAGGATTCCTCAATCCCCCAGAAACGGTCGGTGTTTTTTGGGATGTTTGAAGGTTTCTCAGCCCTCTTGTGTAGACTCTGCATTAATTTCCTCAGCTGCACGTAGAAACCTCAAAAGCATCATTTGTTGTCTCAAAAGCATTATTTGAATCCTCAAACACATTATTTGTTGTCTTAAATGCATTATTTGATATCTCAAATGCATTATTTGATATCTCAAATGCATTATTTGTTGTCTCAAATGCATTATTTGATGTCTTAAATGCATTATTTGAAGCCTCAATTGCATTATTTGAAGTCTNAAATGCATTATTTGTTGTCTTAAAATGCATTATTTGGTATCTCAAAAGAATTATTTGAATCCTCAAACACTTTATTTGTTGTCTTAAATGCATTATTTGAAGCCTCAATTGCATTATTTGAAGTCTCAAATGCTTCTCCATGCCCATCTTTCGGAAAATAAATTAAATCCAATTCAGCTGAGTAAAGAAAGCCACTGAGCTGCATTCGGAGAACTGGAACTGGATTGTCCCGGTTTGAGATAAATTTGGGAGGAAACTCCCCAAAGGGTGTTTTCTCTAAAGGCAGAATTTCAGCCCCTTCCTCGAAAGGAATTTTCTTGGAGGAAAGTGGAAAAAACCTGTTTATTTAACAAGCAAGGTGTACACAGGCACGGAAAAGAAAAAGAATAATGTTGGATAATGAACCTTCTCTGCCGTGGGGAAAGATGGGGGATTTTAGAGTCTCTTCTTTCTCTGGCTTAGCTCCTCCCGAAATTTGGGCTGAGCCAGGTTGGTGGCTCCTGTCAGTTCCCGCTGGAATGTCTCCCTGGAGATGGGCTGAGTTTTGGATGAAAAAGCCAAGCCAAAAGTCCAAAAAGAAGGAAAAAAAAAAACCCAAAAATTGCAATCCCAGTGAGAAGGGAAAAACCCCCTCTGTCCTAACTCACAGCTGGACAGACCACCGGGGAAAAGAAAAAAAAAAGAAAAAAAACCCCAAAACCCTTGTGCTTTATCTCAAAGAGATAAAACCAAACCATGCCAGATTTTCTCTGGCTACTTCNAGCACCTGGAGGAGTTTAAACCGAACTGTGCCAGAGTTCCCTGGCTGAGCCCCTGCCCAGTTTAAAGTTCCAGGAGCCATTCCTGGGCATCAGCAGAGGACAGGGAAATACAGAGCAGAAAATCCCCCCAGGATATGAACGAAAACCTCTTTTGGGATAGTGGGATCTTCAAGACTTGGGGAGTTTTAGGTGGAATAAAACAAAATTTTTGCTTCTTCCCAACCTCTGCTATCCAAGACAAAGCCAGGGGCTCATCAGCAGGGATTTTACCGGCACAATGATGGATTGAAGACATTCCGAGGTGTTTCTGAGGAAGACTTTGTGCTGTTCTAACCCCTAACGACTTTGAAAATTCAGCGCAGATGCAAACGCTGCTTCTATATTGCCTTTTCCATCTCAGAAAAATGATTTATTGGCCTTCAAAATATTTTCAGTGAGCGGAGCAACCAGGATTTCTTTCAGCCTCCACAGGAATTTTACTGGAAAAGTTATGCCGATCATTCCATCAGAGCAATAACATCTGCCGAGGGGCAAAAATTACAGCGCAGCTTTGTCTTTAAAAAACTTTAAAATTCTGCCCACATTTGGGTTTTGAAGCAGCACAGACAGACTTGTTTTAATTACGAGCCCCCAGAGATGGTTCCTCCCTGCTAATATTAGAGTAGAAAGGGGATCAGGGGCACTGTTTGAAAAGAGAAGTTAAAACACGGTGCTTTTTCATGCTTTATATTACTCCAGTGGGTAACTCCAAATCCATTTCATAAATCAGCATGAGCAACTCCTAAAATAGCACTTTTTGCTCTCCAGTTACGGGAACTCAATCCTGCAATGACATTTTTTGGGTATTAATAGGATCCCTGCTCATCACTCCACCTTTAAGCCGATATTTCACTTCGCAGTTTGCCCCCGTAATAAATGAATTCTTTAAGTAGAAGTAACAAAATAATTGCTCCGTAAATCTCTCACTATTTCAGTTCATAAAGGGGAATTCAGCTGGACAGGAAAAAAGCCATCCTGCTGATTTCTGGAATTCCTGGGCTCTGGTGCAGCTGATGAACTTTGCATNCTGTTTTTTATATATTTTTATTTAGCTATTAATTTATAATCACACAGCCTCACCGGCAGAAATCCCACTGCTGGGATGTTTCGGGATGTTCCGTCTGCTCCCCTCAGAGAAGCCCCAAGCTGAGCTCAATCTCAGCCCCCAAGGGTTCTCCACATGTAGGGCTGAGGGACAGGGAGTGTTTGTGAAAGGGAGAGGGGATAAAAATGTACAAAAAGGGGATAAAAAGAAAAGACAAAAACCCATCAGGCATCAACACATTACGGCAATTTGGGAGGCATCTGCTGGAAGGTGGCTCTTGGAGGGAAAGAGCAGCTCCTGCTCACCATAAAAAAGGAAAATTTAGGGCCCAAACAGAGCAAAGATTTCCGAGGCAGCCACGTCCGAGCTGTCCCAGCAATGGTGGAAGAGGCTGATGCAAAATGTCATTTCTTGGGTCAATATTTCCCAGCTTCTCGGCCCTCGCACTGGAATCTCAGCTGGGTGCCTTCACTGCAAGATTTACACATAAAACTCACAGCTTTTCAGAAGTGCTGGGGACAATCCTCATGGAATTGAGCTCTGCATTCCTGAACAAAGAAAGAAGATTTTCTACAGAATTGAAAGTTATTGACCAAACTGAGCCCAAATTCTCAGGGGGTTTTGACTCCCAGCCCTTGCCACTGAAACAACCTTTCCTGGAACACAAGGAACACAAAAAAATTATGAAGCCATGAGCATGCTGAAGACCTGAGACAGATTTTGGGCTTTTAGACTTCATTTTCTTCACATCTTTTAATGTTTTTGCACTGAAACCTTTGCTGGCTGACTCATTGAGAGTAACTATAACACTGTTTTCTATTTCCTCAGTTCCCTGAGAGTTTATTTATTTCCCCAAATCCGCACAGAACAATCAAAGTAGTGGCACTTCAGGCTTTGATTTATTTATGTTGGACAACATGAAATTTAGGAAGCGCTGGGAGGAGTTTTCTAGCAACCTCCTTATGCCACGATCGGTGCAATTTAATCAAAAACAATCTTTCTGGAGGGTCCATCCAAAAATGGTGCTGTGGGGGTAGAAAAAGCCGTAATTTCGGTGTCACACAGCAGGCAGATCTTCCTTCAGTCATTAACAAGTCCATTAACGCACTTGGGGAAAAGCAGGGACATTTTCTGTGCTCTCTGGAAACAAGGGAAGTGCTTCAAAGGCGGGCCCGGAATTTATTATTCACCTCAGAAAAAGCAATTCCACGGGATCAAAGAGCCAGCAGTAACACTCAGCGCTTTTGAAAATTAATCAAAGCTCGAAGAATTGCCTGAATTCATTGACAAGAGAAGGCTTCAGGAACTGGGAGGCTCTTTCCAGTGATGTTTCAGCTTCCCAAAGCCTCACAAACAGGTTTGGGTCAAGCACAAAAATCATTGATTGAGAATATTCACGGCTGCTCTCTTTGCCCATCTCACACACGCTCTGAAATCAATCCTGCACTCCCAGTTCCCACTGTCGGGCTCCCCCTGCTCCTCTGGGATGCCTGGATATTTGAGTTCTCCCTCACACCATTCGTGTCACACACAGATCCTCACCTTGAAGGATTAAAATTCACCTGGAATTTTAGAGCACAGGAAATTCACAGTCCCGCATCCCCATTTAAGTGCGGAATCAAGAGTTCAGTTAGTCCTGAAAGCTGCCAGGAATGCCAAAACGTGGGGCAGAGAATCAGGATGTGATTAAAATATATTCATTTTTTTCAGTGAAATTTTGATGGGCAGGAAAGGCTTTGAGGATGGAGGAAAAAAGAAAAAGTTGAGGACGGGTTGAATAAGAAAGAAAACCTCAGCCTTTCTCATAAACTTCCCAGATTGTATCTCATCAAAGCCTTCCATCTGCTCAGCTCCTTCCCAAAAAACCACGTGCTGATTAAAAATCTTTGAACTGGGGAGCACGGGACGCTGAGGCCAATTTTCTCCTGGGGTTTGGAGGAATCTGGGGATCACCCCGAGCTCCACGAGCTCCTGTCCATGGCCCAGGGACATCCTCAGTCACCGCAGGAAAACCCTTCCTGCCCAAGGCCCGGCCTGTGGGTCATTCTGGGATTTTATAGTGCAATGTGCGCTGCCAGAAAATGACAGAAAACCATAAAAAATAAAGATTTTTTAGGCTATTAAACAGCCAGCTCCAACTCTACAAGCTTGATTACACTTGTAAGGATAGATGAGCGTCCCTCTCTGTTGTCTCCACTGTCCCCAAGCCAGGTTTTGCACTCTGGACTTGATTGAAAGGCTTGAGGTCACCCCTCAGCTCCCAGCCCTGACACAATCCTGGTCCCAAAAGCTTCCAACCCCAAAGCTAAAACCTCGTTTCCAATTTTTCTCTTCAGTCACTTAAACAGATTATTTCAGGAGTCTTTTGGGCTGCAAATGACTACCTGGAGGGTATTTTCCGTGTTTGCTTTCTCCCTCTAACTGGATTACCTGTGGAGGAAGGGGAGCTCAGACACTGATTGCCTCACAGTCATTTCGAGGGATATATTTTCAATTTTGTTTCGCAGACGTTGAAGCAATTCCTGAATGCTCCCTCTGTGGCTTGGGCTGTATTTATGCGGCTGTGTTTAACTGCACGGCCTTATGCAGAACAGCACTTGGTACCCGTATTCATAATTCTATTTATTCGCTCACAGGTATTCTTGATGAGACAACCCCGCCACGCTAATTTATGTTGTTTATACACCCTGTGCAATTAGCATCACCTGGAGAAAAATTAATTTATCAGCGCCGTGCTAAATTGGGTAGAGCATTTAATTATTGCTAATGCTTGAGGAATAACAGAGCACCAATAACTGAGGATCCCCATCTTCTGCTCTTGCAAGTATTCCTGTGAATTAAAGAGAAATTTCTCCCTCTCTGTGTCATTTTTTCAGCCTGCAGGTGGGATTCGTGTCACCAAATCCCAAAATCCTGAAACCTGGAAGTCAAAAGTCCGTCAGCAAGCTCAGCTCATTGATCTGCATTCCTGGAGCATTTCCATCTCTTCCCAGTGACGCTGAAGGAGGCTCAGTGAGGAGCTTTAGAGCAGATTCCTCATTTTAGACAGTTCATTTGAGCTGATTAATGTGAATTGCCCCATTAGTGATCAGGGAGAGCAGACAGGCAGTTCCAGGGAAGGATTCTCCTGCTTTGCTCAGACACCTGAGGACAGCAAGTGCCTGTCTCCCTCCAGTCACTCCCTCCAGCCTAAAAGCCACCCAAACACCGATTATTCCACACTTCCAGCTCCCTGAGGAGAGAAACTGGAGATCTGCAGGGATCAGGTTGGTAGAAGCAGCACATAGAAATAGAAATAGAAAAGAGAAATTTAACCACCCAGCTTTGCTTTCCTGGGAGCTCCTTGCCGTGGGTTCGGATCTCTGTCCATTCCCACCAGGAATGTTTTGCTGACAGGAATGTGCAGCTCAGTGATGACCCATCTGTGCCATCCTCACCCCCATTCATTCCATCCCACTGACGCCCTTCCCAGAAACAGGAAATGCAGGTGTTGGAAGAAGAAAAAGTAGTTTAGCACAGCAGGGAGAGCAGCGAAGGCAGAGCCTTGTCTGCTCCTCGTCCTCTGCTTCCTGAGGCTCTGAACTCTTTAAGACAGGAAAAGTCATTTTCAGGCATTTCAGCCTCCGCTGCTCTCTGCTCCCTGTCACTTCCCAGGGAATGGTGATTTTTTCAGTGTCAGGGACTCTGTTCTGCAAGGCACAAAATACATCCTGAGACATCCCCGTGGAGCTGACGGGAGTGACAGTGCCCGGCTCCACAGAGGAAGTGTTCAGCATTACCCCCCTGGTTTATTTCTGTATTTCCACATCTGAATAACGACTTATTTGCAGAATTCCTGTAGGAATTAGCTCTCAGCTCTGATGTGATCCTTTGAAATAGGAAAGGATTCTTTCCTCAGCGGATCTGAGGCCTGAATATTTAGGGTCTGAGGCCTTCCCTGAATGTTTAACAGAGCGTGCAGAGAGACCCAGACTGAGACACAAACCCCGCTGCCATTCACAGCGCTGCCTCTCACCAGACAAGTTCACATTTAATCAAGAATTCGAGGCCAAAAGCTGTGTGGATCAGGCAGTTTATGGAATTCCTTTTGTCACAGGCTGCTGCAATGTGCTGCAATATTAAAATGATGAATGGCAGCCCCAGATGTGCACCACACATCACTTCGGACCAGCTCCGCGCTGCTGACAGCTCAAAGATTGAGTTGTGCCTCTGTCAGGTGCAAAAAGGCTCGTCCAGCTGCCAAAATCGCTTTGTCTGGCGGTCTGACCCTTTGGGCTGCCTGGTTTTGCCTGAAAGGACAGCGTTTCACCTGAAAATAACTGCACTGGCCGGATTTGCAGAGAAAACACCTACCCCCTATTCTCTGTACATAAATCTGTGTAAATACAAATTAAACAAGATCCAGCGGATGTGCAGGTGTGGGGATTTACAGCCCACCTCTCACCTTTTCAAAATGAAAGGTCAAGAGCACTCTGAAGCCATTCAGGCTCTGACGATTATCAACAGAGGAGAGCAGGCCCTGGAGAAGCACCCACCGCACCTGGTTTTCTCAGGATGAGAGGGAATATTGCCCGGGAAGGTGACTCTGTCCCTCTCGACCGCAGCAGGAACCCCAGCCCGTGCTGAGCATTTCAGTGAAATGACTGAAATTTGAATTAGTGACTGAAATTTGAATTAATGACTGAAATTGAATTAATGACTGAAATTTGAATTAACGAGTCCCTGGTAATCCCACCCACGGGAAGGGTCCCAAACACTTCCCCGAGGCTGAGGATTGGGGGGAACGGAGAGCAATGACTTTCTTGGGCTCTCACTGGTATTTGTTAAGCAGCCCAGGCTAATTAAAGGTGATAATTCTCAGCTAATTGTCCTCTTAGATGGCTCTTTTTGCCATGATTAGTGAGAAACTGGACCTTCCCAGGAGTTTGGGGTTTGGGTTAAACTGAGCACAAAGAGCCATCTAAGAGGACAATTAGCTGAGAATCGATCGCCTTTAATTAGCCTGGGCTGCTCAACAAATACCGGTGGATGCTGGCGGTCAGGGAGGGGTGTCCGTGCCTGGCCGGTGCTCCGGCGCTCACCCACCTTCCCTGGGTGCCCAGCCTCCCCTGCTGCCCCCGGTGCTCAGCGGGTGCGAAAGTTCCTGCTCCTGCTTGGTGATGTTTGAAAACATCCGCGCCCTCTCCCAGAGGTGAATGTCCCCCATCCCCCGGGAGAAATTGTTCCTTCCCAGTGTCCCTCCTCCTCCTCCTGCAAAGCTGCCTCTCCCAGGCCAGCCGGGACAGCAGCGTGTCCCCCGCTGTCCCTCTAAAGCCCCGCCACAGCCTTTCTGCTTTAGGGATGCTCTCCTGCAATTCTAATGAATGGACATGAAAAGATTTATTAACAGCAGCTCGAGCCTGGAAAATTGTAATGAAAGGAGCTCGGTCACCACACAACTCAGGGTTGTATTTTCTTTCCTCACCTCTGAAATCTCAGTCTCATTTTATATTTTTTTTTCTTAATCCTTTCCTTGTTTTCTTTCCGCCTGCTGCCTGGTAGGAGAAAAGTTCCGCAGCTCCCGCAGACTTTCCCCAGCCCCGGCTGCAGCGGGGCCATCCAGCTGTGGTCGGGAGCCATCCAGCTGTGGCCGGGAGCCATCCAGCTTTGGCCGGCAGCCAGATGTGGCCAGGAGCCAGATGTGCGATCCCCCTGTCCCGGGTGAAGCGGGGCAGCTGCGGGGCCGTCCAGCTGTGGCCGGGAGCCATCCAGCTGTGCTCGGGGGCCAGATGTGCGGTCCCCCCGCCCCGTCTGCTCCGGGGCCGTCCAGCTGTGGCCGGGAGCCATCCAGCTGTGGCCAGCAGCCAGATGTGCGGTCCCCCCTGCCCGGTGCTCCCCCGCGGGCACTCACCAGCGGCAGCAGCAGCAGCAGCCGGAGCGAGCCCCGCATCCTCCGCATCCTGCGCATCCTCCGCCGCCTCCCGCGCTGCCTCTGCCCGCGGAGCCGCTGCCCGAAGCCGAGGGAGGCTCTGCCCGCCCCCACCTGCCCAGGACCCGCCCCGAGAGCCCCGAGCGTCCCCGGCAGAGGATGGAGAAAGATTCTCCGGGGTCCCCCGGGGTATTGGATTCGCCTACACGCACCTGTCTGATCGCCCGTCTGCAAAACAGAGAGCTGGGACATTCATGTGAGTTTTCGGGTGGTTTGAAAGCAGAATTCTGTGTCAAGGAGAGGCTGCGATCACCCCTCCCGCTGGTGGGGCTGCGGGTTTTCCAAGGATCTGACAGAGTGGGATGTTGATGTTGTACTGTATGGACACAAACACACGTAGTTGAAGTAGGCTGAGGAGCTAAAAAGGAGAGTTAAAAGAGAGTTAAATGAGTTAAAAGAGTGTTTAAAAGGAGAGGGCAGAACCTTCTGACCTTTATTTATATGTTTTTACAAATCACCGTGGATTGGAGGTAGAAATTACCACCTGTCAATCACACTGGTCAAAGGATAAATTTATCACGTCTCTGCCTCGGAGAATGGAATGAAAACAACAAGGACAGTTAGCAAAACATAGTTATGTTTATAACAACATACGTGAAAAAGTATTACAACAGAAAAAAAACCTTAAAAAACTACAAAACTCAAAACAACAGTGGGATTCCCTTTGGGACCCCCAGAGTTGGAGTTTTTGGGTTTCTGCACCCCCTCCTCTCAGATGGAGAATTTTGTGCGGTGACAGAATTTCCTCCCCAGCTCCAACAAGATTTTCCCGGCCCTTGTGTCACAAAGATACCTTGAACTCGGGTTTATTTCTTGGTGCTACAAAAGTTAAAGCTTTGCTTGCCAACAGCTTAGATTTTGGGGGGAAAAAAAGAAAAAAAGAGAAAAATAAATTTTTTTAAGTGTCAGGATTCATAGGACCTGGGCACCAGCTTGGGCTTTTGCCCCATTAAATATTGCACCGAGCTATTTTCAGCGCCTGGGAGAACCAAAATCGCGGACATGACAACAGCATTTTCCTCGATAAGGCTGAAGAACTCTTTCATATCCCGTTTCTCACTCATTATTTCCCAGCGATGATAAACACACAAGTTCTGTACACCCAGAGGAAGTTCAGGGCTTGCCTAAATTACTGAAAAATAGATAAATGCCATTGGAAGAAATATTATTTTCTGCAGCTTTGTCCAGAAGTTTACAGCTCTCCTACAAGTGCCTGGTTTTCCAGCTCCACCTAAAAATTTCAGATATTCAATATATAAAATTTATAACCAAATTCTCACTTAACATTCTCTTGTCTATGTTTGTTTTTCTTTAGTGCAAAATTTCACCTGATCCCTGACCCGCACAGGTAAGCCCCAAATGCTACTCCAAAAATCCAATTTGTGAGAAAATAAAGAGATTAAAATGCTAAAAAAAAATAATTTGAAGTATGATTTTGACTTTTTTTTGCTGTCTGTAATGGAGAAGTTAAAGCTGCGGCCACTTTCACCAGCCAGCAATAATTTTGGAATAATTTTTAGGGTCATTACAAGGCAGGCAGCACAGGGTGTCAGGCAGTTCCTACTTTTAACGCAAAGGAAAATGCAAAGTGGAGCCCTGTCAAAGACCCCTGGGACCAGAGAAGTTCGTAATCCCTGCTGGACTCAATCCAATCAACTCGAGTATAAAAAAATCAGAGAAAACCAGAATGAATGAGCTGGAAATTCCTCTTGGAAGAATATTTTTCCCATCCCAATAAGGAAATTAAATCTGCTTTTGTTGGGTTTTGTAACCAACTCCAGTATAAAAAATCAGAGAAAACCAGAATAATTCAGGTCGGGAGATGGAGCTCTGGCCCCAACCTCTCCCCTCACAAGAGGCCAAATGTCCAAGTCCTGTTCCTCAGGAATTCCTGCTGCGTTCCAGAGGGAATTGTTGTCACTGCAACACGGAAATGCCACCAGAGGACCATCAGTGACACCCCAGCCTCCAACATTCCACCTGGATTCTATTATTTCATGCCCCAAGATCACTTAAATGAGATTTTTTGGTCATCACCACCAGCTTGGAGCAAAACAAATTGTGAGCCACTTTTATTTTGGGCAGATTTTTGTGTCATTTTTTGATGTGAGTGTTTGTGAGCAGTTTTTAGAACAAGGCGTTCCCTCACGGGGCAGACCTGGTCCCTCAATATTTGCTTTCTCACCCATTTTCTCCTCTCCATCTGCTTTTCCCGTCTCATCTCCAGCTGATCAAAGGAGCAGTGCACACCCCGATCCTTGAGATTGGAATGAATGAGCTGGAAATTCCTCTTGGAAGAATATTTCCCCATCCTAATAAGGAAATTAAATCTGCTTTTGTTGGGTTTTTGTAACCCCTCGCTGTAGTTAATGTTATAAACCTCACCTGCATCAAAGATTCTGAGTTCCTCAGTCCTCTTACACCCCTTCATTACTTTAAACAGATCCCTCAAACCTTATTTAATCTAAAACCTAATTTCTCTTCATCACATTAATTTGCTTTATTCATTGCACTCTTTGCAGTTTCTCTGTATGCACTCAAAAATCCAATAATTAAATCATGCAGGAGAGAAATCATATTTATTCTCATATTATTTTTGTATGCTCTGATGCGTTTTGTTCTTTTTTTTTAATCACAAAATAGGTCCTTGCCTGGTAAGCTGCCTCTAGCTAAGCATTATTAATTTTTTTATCTCCGTGAATTACAGGATAATTGATCAAAGATTAGAACCAGCTTTGTTTTCCTGCTGCTCCACAACACCGACAGAACAGATGTGCAGAAAAATGTCCTCGTGTTAACAATAACGAGCCTTTGTGCTGATATAAAATTAATCAATGAGGCAACAGACCTGAGATTCCTCCCAATCCCCTCGTGGATCTTTGGAATCAATTGGTGCCATTTCGTGGAAATTCCCTGACATTTGCTGAGCTGCTGAGCACCTTTGTGGGAGCTGGAGAATGCGTTTTTGACACCATATGTTACCCGAAAGTGGCTTTTTTGTGACAAAAATCTTCCTGAAATCCCACCTGCATTTCCTCTGAGTGCCCCCAGCAGCGTTTCCTGAGGCTGGAAAAGAGGATTCCACTGCAGGATGGGCAAAAAAGGTGAATTTATTGACATTTCTAAAGAATCTTTTGATAAATCTGACTGAAGGTGCAAAACGAAAAGCGCTGGGCTGATGGGAAGGAGGCGGCAATTACAGCCGGTACATCATGCGGTGCTCAGGCAGAACACGGAGTCACTGAGAACCATTTTGTGGCTAATTAAAAGCCAAACTTCGCAGTAGTTAAAAAAGGGAGGTGAAAAACAGGCTGGAGGCTTTGTTGCGAGGGTGATCTATCTCTGTGGGGTGTTTGAGAGAGAGGGGAGAGAGCAGGAAAATAAAACTGAAGGCACCAGGCTGGGCTGGGGACACTGCAAAGGGACGGCACAAAATAAATATCAGATTAGGAGCTGCGTGGGGATGATTTATCCAGCTCCTGTTCTCTGAAACCCTCCCTGCGTTATCTCCTTGTGGCTTTTTGGGATGAAATTGCTCTGAGCTGGAGCTCTGGCTCCAGATGTGCCCATATTTTGTTACTGCTCCTCGGGCTGACCCCGGGACTTCTCAGGAAAAAAGGCAGGAATCACAAACCCTGGGATGACGGGGATTCCGTCCCACCTGTTCTGATCTCTAAACTTAATTCCCTCCAAGTATCTAAGGTGCTTTGTGAATTTAAAAACATTTCTGACATGTACTCCTCTTCCACAAACATGTAACTTAACTCTTTTAAAAATAAACTCCTTTAATCTTTACAGCATTTCTGCTCGAAAAAATTATCTGTCAGGGATCCCTTCTCTGCTTCCATTGTATTTAATTCAAGAATAAGAAAGTTATTTTTTCCAGCCTAAGGGAAGTTCCTTTTCCCAGTGACACGCAGTGAAATCTTCATTCCTGTTCATAGTCTCTAAAGAGTTGACAGACCAGCTGCTCCTGCCCTCAGAAATAGTTTTATGCATTGTTTTATTCATCGATTTTCTTGCTTTCCTCCGGCCACTTCAACTCAGTTTCAATTCTGTTTGCTTTCCAAGAGGAGGAGAACAACCCTGACTTTTATTCACTAAAAATGCAGGTTAAAGACTGAGCTTGATCCCTTTGTAAGGGCCAAGAAAAGATTCCTGTTTCTGCCAGGTATAGATTGAGCCGTAAAATAGAATTTGGGTAAAGAGGAATAACCCATTTTAAAAAACACAGGAGTCCAGTTACAGCTGCACACTGCTCTCTGAAAGGGAGAATCACAGAATCCCAGGGTGGTTTGGGTTGGAAGGGACCTTAAAACTCATTTTATTCCAGCTCCCACTGTCCCAGGGTGCTCCAAACCCCGTCCAGCCTGGCCTTGGACACTCCCAGGGATCCAGGGGCAGCCACAGCTTCTCTGGGCACCCTGTGCCAGGGTCTCATGTCCAACAGGGCGTCTTTTTTCCAGATTTTTCCCTTTGATTATCCCGATTTCTGCACTGGCTGCAGAGGGGGCTGAGCCATACACCTGACCCCGTTATAGCAGCGCTGTCTCACCTGAGCTCAGCCATTAAAAATGCAAATGCGAGCTGATTATTCCGGGTTGTTTTCACGCTCACACGCACAATTTTCCTGCCATAATTTGGATGTCTGCGGAGCACAGGAGAATCCTCTCCTCCGGGGNTAATATAATATAATATAATATAATATAATATAATATAATATAATATAATATAATATAATATAATATAATATAATATAATATAAACATCAGGGTTTAAAGTGTTTGTAGGGAGAGGTCAGAAGTTGGATCAGGCCCTGCTCTGAAGCCCCAGCAATGGGACAGAGGAATGGACAGGAATTGATGCCCAAAAAGTTCCACGTGGACCTGAGGCAGAATTTATTCCCTGGGCAGTGATCACTGCGTTGTCCAGAGAGGGTGAGGAGTGTCCCTCACTGGGGATACTCAAAAACAATCTGGACACAATTATAATCAGATAATTAAGACTGTTTCCTACAGCGTAATACAATAGTGTGTTGAATAATGTGAGAAAATTCTTATTGCAGAACCCCAATAAAAAAAAAATAAGAATAAGAATTTTAAAAAAATAAGAATAAAAATAAAAAATAGCTGCACCAAAACCACATCAGCTTTAGGACTGAAAAACTCANTCACACGAGGCTGGGAATGCCGAATGCAGGCGGGGAAAGCTGGGAAAATGCGCTCCCACCGTGGTTAATTGGCAGCCTAAACTAATTAGTCCGTTTAACCTCTTTAGTGCTGTGCTGTGGTAGGAAGTCCTAGGTCCTGTCCCTTTTAGTGCCTTCAAACCAGGTGGGAGGTGGAGGCTGGGAAAGCCCTTGAGAAATTCAGATATCAACACTTCCATGTCTGATGGAAAAATGATGTTTAAGCTTCTTTGGGGTCAATAATCACCTAAAATGGAACTTTTAGTCCGTTTAGTCCATTGGATGGTTCTTAAGGACCCACTGAGTGTACTGGCCAAGATTCTGTAGAAATTCACCCAATTCAAGGCTCAGTTGTGTTGCCCAGTAAGAGGAGACTGTAACCAACTAAANAACATCAGGGTTTAAAGTGTTTGTAGGGAGAGGTCAGAAGTTGGATCAGGCCCTGCTCTGAAGCCCCAGCAATGGGACAGAGGAATGGACAGGAATTGATGCCCAAAAAGTTCCACGTGGACCTGAGGCAGAATTTATTCCCTGGGCAGTGATCACTGCGTTGTCCAGAGAGGGTGAGGAGTGTCCCTCACTGGGGATACTCAAAAACAATCTGGACACAATTATAATCAGATAATTAAGACTGTTTCCTACAGCGTAATACAATAGTGTGTTGAATAATGTGAGAAAATTCTTATTGCAGAACCCCAATAAAAAAAAAATAAGAATAAGAATTTTAAAAAAATAAGAATAAAAATAAAAAATAGCTGCACCAAAACCACGTCAGCTTTAGGACTGAAAAACTCAGGAACAGAATTTACACAGAAACTTACTCAGTCTTACAAGTGATTTACACCCAGGAGAGCAGGAATAAATAAATGTTCCGTGAAGCACAGACAGGGGAAACTTGGAGATTTAAAGCCTTTCCCTATTGTGTTAAATTCCTTTATTTGTCAAGAATTCCTTTTATTTTAAAGACAGGGGTTTTTGTCTTCCTCTTCTTTGTCCACCCGTATTTCTAAACTCCAAAAACTGGAGTTGTGGTGTCAGACCAGAGAATTTAAACTCATAAATTTCCCCTTGCAAAGGGATAATTCCTTTTATATTTTTAACGGAGAGTTTTCCGCGCTGAGCAGTTCATCATTTCTACTCGCTCATTGATCTCCTTTTGCCGTTCTTTAATTTTTTATGAAGAGATTTTCATTCTCCCGGATGAATTATTTGAAAAATTGGTGAATAATTCTTGCACACTGAGAAAATAACTGTGACTTGAAGCTTCAGGCATGCGGTACCTTCACGTGCCCTGATCACATGGATTTGTTTCTGCTTTTGGTTTCCTGCTGCAAAATTTGCAGTGATTATTTCAATATTTGGGGGTGTTTTTATACAGTGAGATCATGGAAGTGGTTATTTCCCTGACTTTCCTTCTCTCCCAGGGAAAATAATTGTGAAAAGTGAAATCAGAAAACAAGTCCGGTGAAAAATCCCTGCAGCAGTGGTGGGGAAAAAAATCCTCTCATCTGAAGATTGACACACAGGGCAGCTGAATGTCAGAAACTGGGGATGATGCAAACAGATAAAAAAAATAAAATCAGACATAATCTTTTAGAAATGCTTCCATTTAGCAGCCAATATCCATTTCTAGGGCCAAATGGGCCAACAGGCACCCAAAGGTGACCAGAGGAGCCTAAACCCTCATGCAGAAAGCGACTGGCTGATGAAAGAAATCATCAAATCACTCACAGATTTGGCCTAGAACATTTTTTCAGGAGCTGCAGATTTTTTAGAAATCAGCCAGGTATTCTTGGAAGGATCACTGAATGTTTGTTGTGCTCTTTTTTACCTTTTTGCTATGGCAATTTTCACGTTCCAAAGCTTAAAAAAGAAGGAAACAAACAAAAAAAATCCTCATTTAACAACCACCAAACCAATGTCTTTTCTCATTTGAAACATTTCAAGACCGGAAGGTTGATTCTGCTATTTAAATAAAAGCCATAGTGTTTTATTGTAATGTTTGCCATTAGGAGATCCTGATTTTTCCTCTGAGGTATTATTGAGGGAATAACAACAGCACAACGCTGCTCTTTACACTTGTGCTGGATCTAATCCTGGCTGGAAATATTGACAGCAAATCAGATTACGCAGAGGCAGAAGGTGGGCGAGGATGAATGAAGAGTTTTCCACGTTGGTGCTTTATTCCTGGAATTGCTTTTGGGGCCGGGAGATGAATCCTGGAAAGAGCCAGGATCGCATCCTCGGAGCTCTTCCTGGAAGCTTCAGCGCCTGGGTTGGGGTTGAAATGAGGTGATTAGCGGGTTATTTCTGCAGCTCCCACTGCAGGAGGGATGAACCAGCAGCCGCAAATAGAATTCTCCGCCAGGAGGGACACAAACAGCTCCCGTGGCCTCTGCTAATGAATAGATGGCAGCGTGGAGGCTTTCAATGTTTCCTCCTAATGCAGGGCTTGTTGTTGTTATTGCTGCTCCTCCCGGCAGCAGAGGAGGGCTTGTTGTGGAGGAAAAGCTGCCGAGGCAGAATCACCGTAATTAAAAAGACATTTCACGGAACACGAGGCAGCAAGGGCGAGATTGTCCTTTTGTGCACCGGCCAAATGTGAAAATCCTTCGGGGTCTTGGTGCAAAATACACCAAGTTTAAATTTTTTTAACTCCAGTCAGTGTTCACAGTCAGAGAATGAGCTGGGGGGAGCCCTGATGAGTTCAGCATCTCCCCAGGCTGGGAGCAGCACAGGAGATGCACAGAGAGAACAACCAGCAAGGGCCAGCAAGGGCCAGCAACCAACAGCAGCTCCAAACAACAGCCCTGGCCCAGGGGAGACACCTGGGCCGGGACAGACTGAGCAGAGAACCCAGCAATCAAGGCCTAATTAACATCAGAAGCAAAGAAGATCTGGAACCAACAGGAAACCAAATCCTCAGAACTCTGGAACTTGGAACCAATGGACACGGAACCAATGGATCTCTGTGGGTTTGACTGGATAAAGTTTGGGGGAAATCGGGTAAAATCCCTGTGCCATGGAATGATTTTCTCTGCACAGCCAGGCTGGGTGTGGATGAAATGATTTCTGTGCCACATCCTGGCCAGAAATAAAGCAATGCCTTGATTCTCTGACACTGAAAATGTTGTTGGAGAGTTTTTGTTTTTCCCTCAGTTTTCGGTGACAATCTGAGGTCCTTCCATCCTAGAAGTGAGACAGCGCTCTTGGTTGGGAAGAAAAAGGAAAAGAGTGTGGAAGTTTGAGCACTAGAGAATGGGGATTTGTGAAGAAGCAGGAATAATTGATTTTCCAAATTATTATTTCTTATAAATGGAAAAGATATTCAGGCTGGCCCTGGTTGGGTTTTTTCCCTTCCAACAAACCACAGCACCGAAAAACCCCAAACCTCCAACAAGCAGGAACAGTGTGCTTAAGTTTTATGAAATCTCTATTTTTTTTTGTAAAATTCATGGAAAATCCTAAAATGCCAAAAGTAACGTTGTAAATATCAACACTGGAAAAGAAAACCCATCCCAAACCCTCTGTGATGTTTTTATATCCTCAGTTTATCTCTTATATCTCTGCAAATCTAGAATGAGAAAGAAGGGGCCAAATATTAAACATAAATGTTATATTTATGTGAAAACAGAGGCAAGACAAGCCCTTGGAAAGGTGTTTTGAGCTAAGGAAAGTGCAAAAAATCGATGGTTTATTGGCATGCAGCTGCTAAGAGAAATCATACGGGCAGATTTGAAATCTTCATTTAAATCCCCACCTTCCCTATGGAACCCAAACAGAAATATCTGTGTAATGCACATTTATAAACTTGGCCAAAGCTTGTACAAAGCCAACTCCTTAAAAATCTTCTGGTGCATAAATTTTAATGAGAATCCCATGACAAATAAAAAAACCCACACAAAATGAAATCAGAAATGAAAGAATTCTAAGTAATGTTTAGGTTTTGATGGTTGGAAATTTTTTTGCTGTTATTTTGGGTTTTTTTCTTTTATTTTGGGTTGGCCTTTTTTTGAGCAGAACTAATGAGCTGATAAAGAAAATTTAATCAGATTTTCTTGTTGTCTGGGCCTCTAAGCACAGGTAGAACATCCACAGAAATGTTCACTCACACTCTGAATCCCACATTTGCCACCGCATTTTGCAAATTTGGTGATGTTTGGGGAGACTCGGTGAGCTCTGGGTTGCTCTCAGCTGTCTCAGCATTCCATGGAATGTCCTAAACTAGACCNCCTTGAAGCATTAATGCCGTTCCCATGGAATGTCCTAAACTAGACCTGAAGGCAGTGAAAATTTGGGAATTTCCTCATGGAATCCCAAATTCTGGAAGCAGGGAAGGCGGTTTCTAATTACCCTATAAATTCTCTTTCATTCTCACCCCACTCCCAAAACAACCCCAACCTGTGCTTTAAAATTCATTCATAAATTTTCCAAATAGATGTAATTTTTTTTCTCCCCAAAATGCCATGATTTTCTCCGTGTGATTTTTATAAGGTTGTTTTTCATATGAAAAGTTTAAATGTTTTACTGAAAGCCTCCAAGTCAAAACAAAAAAGGAAATATTCCCACAGCGAACATGATAAAATAATTTTCTTTTTTTTTTTTTTCTTTTCCCCAGGCAGCTACGTAGAGAATAATTCAAGTGCCTAAGGATGGACATCTGGCTCATTTGAGATTTTTGGGAACATTCTGCCTGGTCTCCAGCTGCTGCTGCAGGAAGACAAAATCCGTGAGCAAAGAGTGCTGCAAACAGTGGGATGGAGCAACTGAAAATGAAATCTGGGAGCACTTCAGTGATTTCACAGAGGATGAAATGTGTCATTCCTGAATATCCGTGTGTGCTCTCGATGATTTGTCCCAAAAAAACTTTGAAATCCAATGTCCCTCTTCATTCAGAAAGTGACAGTCTGGACAAAATCATAAAAATAAGGTTTTATAGAGTGAAACATGAACTCTTCATCACTTTTTATTGTGTATGAACAGTGCATGAAACTAACACTTAGTAACCACAGAAATCACATGATAGTTCAAATTTTCAGGCTCATTTTCATTAAAAAAATTTAAAAATCCTTCACTGTTTCCACTAATTACAGATTATTCAGGATCTACGTTATTCAGGATCTGAAAGATCCGAACACTGAGTACAAAGTGATTTTTTATGCCCTGCTGGCACAGAAAAATATCACAGAGCACTGTTGTACCTGTCAGTAAAAAAATCTTTGTCTGTCAACAGTAATTTAGAGTTTGGTCCTTAAATTTTTTTTAAGTTTTTCTTTGAAATGCGATTCTGCGGAAAAACAGAATCCATGAAAGTGCTGAGCCCTGCGGAGGGGAGCTCAGCCTTGCTCCTGTTGCCTTCTCGTGTTGTGCTTTCCACCAAGGACTGAGCTCCTGGGAGCCGCTGGGTGTCCCCAGCCCTTGGGGACATCCATGGCCAGGACTTGGAGCCTCTGGAGCAGCTCCGGAGGAAGCACCAAGGAGAACTGGAACCAAACTGGGAGAGCTGGGGGCGCTCACCCAGAGAGGAGAAGGATCCAGGGAGAGCTCAGAGCCCCTTCCAGTGCCTGAAGGGGAGCTATAGAAAAATGGGGACAAACTTTTCAGCAGGGCCTGTTGTCACAGGACAAGGGGGAGCGGCTCAGGGAAAAAAAAAATTTGGTTTAGATGATTTGTAGGAAGTTTTTTACAATGAGGGTGGGGATGCCCTGGCACAGCGTGCCCTGAGAAGCTGGGGCTGCCCCTGGATCCCTGGAAGTGTCCAAGGCCAGGTTGGACGGGGCTTGGAGCACCCGGGGACAGTGGGAGGTGGGGTTGAACTGCACGATCTTTAAGGTTCATTCCAACCCAAACATTTTATGATTCCTCTGATTACCTCTAGTCCTTGCAGACATCAATTTCAAAGCTCTGGGGGAAAAGAATAAAATCCCTGCAGCCGCACTGCGCTAACAAAACAACCTTTCCCGAAAGCCCAACCCCTTTTCTACCCTTGCTAAGACACGTTTCACATCCCAAAAGGTTTCCCGAGGTTTTTTTCCCCGTTCCCTGGCTCTTTTCTCGCTCCCCGGCTGTGCAGCACTAGATGGAGCTGCGCACCCGCCCAACGCTGCGGGCTCCATCCTCTCCTCCTGCCCGCAGAGGGACCCCGAGCTCTTCCCAGCCCATCCAAGCCAAGGTTTAGCCTGGAATTCGGAGCCGTGGGACAGGTTTGACTCAGTCCCTCTGATTTATGATTGTCTCAAACTGGATTTTTTTTTTTTTTTAACTGGGTTTTGAGCAATGCGAAATTTTGGAAGGAGGTAGAGATGGGACGGTCAAAAGCGCACAGCAAAGTTTGGGAATGTTTCTGTGACATTTTGGGAATGTTTCTGTGACGTTTTGGGAATGTTTCTGTGTCATTTTGGGAATGTTTCTGTGTCGTTTTGGGAATGTTTCTGTGTCGTTTTGGGAATGTTTCTGTCGTGGTTTAAGCAAGCTGGCAAATAAGGACCAGGCAGGTGCTCACTCCCTCCTACCCCCGAGATCGGGGAGAAGAATCAGGAGAGCAGAAATGAGGAAATTTATGGGTGGAAAAAAAGATGGTTTAATAACAGGAAAAGCAGAAGTCCCCCACACAAGCAAAGCAAACCAAGGAATTCATTCAGTGCTCCCTGCGGGCAGGTGTTCAGCCCCCCAGGAAAGCAGGGATCCCTCAGGTGTGACAGTGACCTGAAAATTCCCTCTCTCCTTCTCCCCCGGGTCGGGGTGCTGAGCACATGAAAGGTGTGGAAATCCCTGGGCTCAGCTGTCGCAGCTGTGTCCCCTCCCAACCCCTGGGCACCCCCAGAGGGGCAGAGAGAGGCAGAAAAGTCCTGGATGCAGTGCAAGCACAACTCAGCCATAAAACCGTCCCCGTGTCACCATTCCTGCTCCCAGCACGAATCCAAACCACGGCCCCACAGCAGAAAGGAAACAAAATCTGCATCAGCCAAACCCTGTGCTGGGCATGGCTTTGGGACGCTGACCCGAGGTCGGGAATGAAGGAAGGGAAATCAAAGCCAGGATTGCTGAAATTGGGGGGTTTGAGAAGCTTTGCAGAAGCACAGGAGAGAGGTGGATCCTTCTTTGTTTTTTCCCACCCCCAGTGTGGCTGTGGGGACAGCCCTGAAGCGCCATCCCAACACCGCTGACATCCCATTCTCTCGTTTCCCTCACTTTTCAGCAAATTACAGACCCAACCCATGCGGTCTAACACTCAGCTCCTTCACCTGTGCACCTGAAATTCCAGAGGCTCTCCCAGACAAACACTGAACCAGCCCAGAACTGTCCCATTTCACACCAAAACTTTTCGCTGGTCGTGGCCGCTCATCATTTCCAGATTTCCTGTCAGGTCGTTCAGGGAACTTGATAAGAGACGGAGCAGCTCCAACCAGAGATCCACGAGGTGATCAAACCCTCCCAGACACCCTGCATGGTGATAATAACACCCAACACCGATTCTGCAGCAATTTTAAAAATCTATTTCCCATTTCCAAGGTGAATTAGGCAGATTCACTTTCTCCTTATCAGAGGACAAGAGCCCGTGATTGGATTTAATGCCCCGGCAAGCCATGCACCTTGTGTCAATAATTATCTACAAAACAAATTATATAAAATATGTCTCTGCGTGGCTTTATCCAATTTCATCCACACATTTGCTCATATTTGCCTTCCCCTGAAGATGAACTCTGCCGTGTTTACTGCCTATTCAGTCACTAATTAGTTAAGGGAATTAATTGACTCCAGTGCTCTGTCTATCACGCTCAGAAAGCCAGACAAACACAACAGCTCTTGCGGAAAACCTGGTTTTGCTTTTGATCTTTATTTAGTAATCTTTATTTATTATTCAATTTAATTTTTGGGTTAATGTGTCAGAATCCTCCTTTTGTAGTGCTCAGGCCAATTTTATTTTTTTCCCACTGACTTCCTGTGCAGCAGGTGCCTGCCCTGATGAGCTCCAGGAGGTGTGGATTGAAAAGGGCAGATTTGGGAGTGACTGCCCCACATGGCTCTTGTCCCCTTTGTGGCTGATGGCAAATGAAAATGTGACCCTGTCCAGCAGTAGGATCATTCCCAGCTCTAATGAAGCAAAACCTGGAAAGGGAGGTGGAATCTTTCATCAGAGTAGCAGACAGGAGGGGAAAAAGCAAAGCAGAATCCTTTCCTCGAGTCTGAAAAAGCAGAATCCACAATGTTCCTCCTCAACAGAGCTTGGGGACAACTGCTCCGTGTTTAATTTGTGCTGAACAGCCACAGCATAAGTAAAGGAGACCTTGGAAAAAGGGAAAAATCATTATTTGATGTGCAAACATTTCTTTATTTACTTGCTGGTGAATTAGATGTCTGGAAGTTTTTTCCCCCCTAAACAATTTTATTTTTGTTATGTGTTTGGGACAAATGATGTCATTAATGTATTTAAATCAGCCCAACTTTGGTCTCCAGGCTGGTTTGTACCAATCCAAGTGGTATTTACATTCCTGGGATGGGAAGTCCTTTGGATAAGGAAAGAATGAGTCCTAGAAAGGAAGTTTGTGTAGGAAAAAGGAAAGGGAAGGGAAAAGGAAAACAGGGGAAGGGGAAAGGAAAGGAAAGGAAAGGAATGGAAAGGAAAGGAAAGGAAAGGAATGGAAAGGAAAGGAAAGGAAAGGAATGGAAAGGAAAGGAAAGGAAAGGAATGGAAAGGAAAGGAAAGGAAAGGAATGGAAAGGAAAGGAAAGGAAAGGAATGGAAAGGAAAGGAAAGGAAAGGAAAAGGAAAAGGAAAAGATTTCATTGTGTGTTTTTGGGTGTTTTTTTCAGTTTGTGTATAGATGGGGACGTTGTCTGTCTTTGGGACACCAAAGCCTTGAACCCAATAATCTTGGCTAATATTTGGAGGCTCTTTGATCTCCCTTAAACACCAGGGAACTCCATTTCCTCGTGAGCAGCTTTCCTCTTGGAGCTGTCTGAGCATTAAACAGCAAACCCCAGCTCAGAGCAGCCAGTCCGGCAGCGAGTTCATTTCATCCGGCTAATTAAAGGAGCAGTTTAATGAGCTTACCCAGGACACGCTCAGAATGCCAGGATGCTGTGGCCTGTGGGGAGAAGGGTCCATCGAAGGAGTTCTGCACTGGGGGATGTGTCTGGGATTGGTATAACTCTGCTGGCACTTCTCTGCCCCGAGCGCTGCGTGAGCTCCTTTAAACCTTCCCGAGGAATCTTTGGAAATCCTTATCCAGCTGCTCACTGCTGAAGTAGGGAAATATCCCGATTTAGGAGCCTTTCCTCATGAAAGGAATGAGAGGGAGGTGTCTTCATAAACTGGATCTGCTGACAGATAAGGCCAGATGCTGAGAGGTGAAAGAAACAATGGGAAAAACCACAAATTCCAAGATATTCCACTGATTCCATCAGACTGATACTCACCCAAGGCTGTGCTAAATCCCTGGATTTAGCTAAAAAAAACAGGAATAAAGACACAAGGAAAAGAAGGGGACACACATTAGCAGGGGTCTGTATTAGGGAATTCGGGGAGTCTGCACCTCTCAAGAGCCTCAGCCCATGGGGAAAGAGAGAGGGAAATGTGGCCGGGAAATTGGGATAAAAAGGAGGCTGTGTCCTCCAACAATCTGAGAGACCCCATGGGAAATGCCCAGGATCTCTGCCTTTATTCCAATAAAGTACCAGGACTCCTCTGGCTCCTTTTTGGACATCAGCCTCTGGTGTTTGGGGATTCATTTCCCTGACACTCGCATTAAAAAGTCATTTCTGCTTTAATCCAGGGTGACCACTGACGGCACGGGGAGGGCAATCCTGGCCCTAATTATGAAGATCCCACGCTGTGACGAGCAGAAGTTTTGGTTGCCAGCAGGTCCCGCAGGGAGCAGGGGTGTTTGCAGTCCTGCGGGGAGGGAGGGGGCTGAGACAGCTCAGGCTGATGAGCTGAATCCCTAAATGAGCACAGCTGATTAAAACCAGGCTTTAAATCTCGATTTTTATTTTCTTCTAATTTTGTACAACTTTATATGAGATGTTTCTATTCAGCCATTATCATCTTAATGCTTTTTTTTTTTTTTAAGTGAAAGCAATTTTGCAGTTTTGTTGGGTTTTTTCCTCTCCTTTCACATCTCCCTCGTGTTTTCAGAAAGTTGATATTTTTATGGAGATACAGCTTTTTTCAACTGTCTGTCACAGAAGCACAGAATCACAGAATGGTTTGGGTTGAAGGGACCTTAAAGCTCATCTCATTCCACCCCCCGGGCAGGGACACCTTCCACTGTCCCAGGCTGATCATAATTGGGGATTATTTATATATTTTTTACAAAATAATCCTAAATACACCTTGATTTTGAGAAGCAGAATGGAAAAGCAGAATTAATGCACATGTCAGCCCTTACCGACAAGGGCTGATCTCCCCTCAGCCCCAGGCAGTGAATTTGTCTTTCCCAGAGCTTTGATGCTCCTTCCTCAGGAGCTGACAATGATTTTATCTCCAGCCAGAGATGCTGACAGACCTTGAGTCCATCATGTGAAGTGGCCACCAAGCAGCTCTTTGCTGCCGTGACGAAACAAAATATGAATTTCTTCAGTTCTGGAGAATAAAACTCAACAGAAGACAGACAGCAACGTCAGATATATTTTTAAAACAACACAGATGTGTCCTACACGTTAAAACTGGGCAGTTTAAAACCATTCCCCTT
>VYZT01040086.1:0-65161 GCA_013400735.1 Pomatostomus ruficeps
ATAGTAAGATTCAGGACGTTTTGTCTCCTGAAATATACTGAAAAAGTCCTGAAGAGAAGTGGAGTTGTTACGTTGCTTCAGGTCATGCACGTGACCAGGAGTGGTGTCCAAGCAGATTCTCTCTATGGCCTAGTGCCTTTTATCTGATGACTGTGAATGCAGGGCTCCATCATTTCTCTAGAAAATAAAATTTAGCACTAATCCCCCAGCCTCACCCAGGGCAGAGCACCCAGTGTAGCAGGGATTAGAGTGGTTCTTTCCAGCAGTGCTGATCCCACATTCAGCCCTATATCCCAGCCCCTTTAAGTAGCTCAGTGGGGTACTGTCTGTCCCAGTAAGGGACGCTGTCTGATCATACTGTTTGCTAATCAAGTCCATGGGAAGTAGCTCAATTCGGACAGACCATTGTTTCTACTGTCTCTGATTTGCTTCTACAACACAAAATATAATGTCTTCTCAAGGCATTTGCATTCCTCTTTTGTAGTCAGTAAAGCTCCTCACACATCAGTGCTTTTTATCAGGGGAAAATTTACAAAATTTGCCTTCTCAGGTGTTTTCCAGCACAGGTTCACAATTTTAGGAGTTTCAGAAGTCATTGTAGCAAGGGAAAGAAAGTGCTTTTATTCAGCAAATCACTAAAGCCGCCTTCCGCCTGGGAACAGCATGAACTAGTCTCTTAAATACAGTTCTAAATCCCTTGATCTGCTAGGATTTACAACCTCACCCAGAAAGAAAGAGGTGAAGCCAGGCAATGACCAGTGAGCAGAGAAAATGGCCTCAACTGCTCTGAATAAAAGCACTGGAAAGGGAGTGGTCAAAGGAGGTGATGGTAAAGACGCTTTCTAAGGTGAGGCCTGATGACTAAGATTTCTATATATATGCTGTGCAGGATGGATATATGTAAAAATATTTCTGTGGTTGGGCAGTTAATGAAGAAATCTGGTTGGTTTTGGTTAGTTTATTTTTGGCACCTGCATGACTCAATGAGAGATATATAACATTTCTGATTCAATTACCTCTTCCATGTGCAGCCTCTCGTGTCCATCTCCCATTGATGAAAGAGCAGCCGGGACCAGACTTGTGTTTATGCCTGTCCCCAGAGCTGTGTGATTATTTCTACACCTTATGTAATCAAATTGCAAAAGTTGTGAGTTAAGTAACCCAGCAATGTTGGAAATATGGCTCTGAGGGATTTTTATATCTGATTATTATTTACCTTCTTGTTCCAGAATGTGGAAATCCATGCAGCTTTCCTGAGCTGCCTGTCTTGAAGAGGTACTTTTGCTATTCTTATGAGGACAAGCTTCCATTGTCTTACTCTGTGGCAGCTTCATTGCTCATTTATAAATAGGAACAGATGTTTCACTTTCATACCAATGAAGAACAGGTGTGGAGAATAAACATATTTCCTCCTGATTTAGTATTGTTTCTCTTTCTTCACATTAGCTTCTCTGTGAAGTTAATCCATTCCACTGTTGGCCAGTCACTCAGACTGGAGTGGAAAAGCCAGGCTGTGCTCCCTCCCATCCATGTTGCCCTGAGGACATCTGGATTTAACTCTCCTGTTCTCTTCTCCTGCCCAGAAGGACAAAACAGATGAATTTGCAGCTGTATGAAGGTGACAGTGAGGGAACCCTAATCAATGTGTCTGGTTATGCAAAGAGTGTCAAGGTACTGTCCTGTTTTAGACTTGGGCTAATAGATTTGCAGTATTTTGAGTATAGGTAACCCCAGCTGTTGGCTCTAGGTGCAGCCCATTGCTTGAATGGAAAGTGGGTATTCATTTTAAGAAGGATTCTTGTACTATAGTATTGCCATTAGTCTTCCAGTTAAACAGGTTAATAGTTTACTCAGGATTCAGCAGTACATTTGAAATGCTAGAAATGGTTCTATCATGTTACATCTAGTTGGACTTTATTCTTTCATCAGGAGTGGCTTTAATGGTTGTCAAATTGCACAGAAATAGCATTAGTGTTCTTACACATGGAAAAGGGAGCTAGTATAAAAATAGACTGATATGAATGTTTATTACCACAGAAAGATTTTGAAAAGTGACCTTCAGCTAAATAACCTCAAAGCTGTAGGAACAAGGCACCAAGTTTCAAATGCTCTTTTGTTTGGGAGATTGCCCAGCACGTGCCTGATAACTTCTGTGCTTTAGGTACATCCTTCAGTGGTTGCTTCTGCTAAAAAAAACCAACCTAACAGGCTAAAAGGACAGGCTCTTACTGCATCTATGTGACCTCTCCTGTAACTCGTGTTCTCGTATAAACAGCAGAATGATAATGTTTCCCTGCCATCCCATTCTGAATTTAGGTGATTAATCATGCTAATACTTAGGGTGCATTCAGTCATTCTGGTTCCCAAATGTACTTTTTATGAAGAGAGCTATGGTGCTTCTTTTTACCTAGCTGCTTTTAGAGCCAGACTCCAACATTTTATTACTACGTGACTTGAACTGTGCCATTGCTTGTGCCTGATATCTGTAAGTTAGTTCTCTGTAATGAAAAAGGAACTGAATCCATTAAAATTCTCAAAAACCTCATGTACACAGGAATCATTTACAAGACAATATAGGTTTAGCTGTTCAGAGCCTCAGTACTTATTCTGGTGCTATCTAAGAGAAGTGCTGCACTTTCTAGCATAGGACTGTGAGGTTCCAGTTCACACTTGCTGACACTCTTCCTGTTGTGGTCATTTTTACAAAGCAGTGAGAGGTACATCTACTCAGTTGCTTTCTTATGTCATCTGAAGCTGTTTTCCTCAATTCTATTATGCCATGACTGCCTTTGTTCAATCTCTGAGTTTTGTTAACAATATACTTGCATAGTACTTATTGTCAAGGTCTTAGTTTTGTCCTTTTTTGTGTGTTTTCCAGTAGGCAGTGTTAATGCTTCTTGCATGAGCTTCCAGGAGGGAGCACTTGCAGAAGCAAGTTGTTTAGTGGAGATGCTCAGAAACCTTTGTCCATGCCCAGGGCTAAAGTACTGTCTTTAGTGGCAGTTTCTGACTGGTGGGCAATACAATGATTAAACTCTCATTCTTTAGGGAGCGGTTAATAGGAAGACCCTGCAGGCTTTTTATATCAGACAACACAGTAGGTAGTACAGCTTGCCCTGACGTGAAATGCTGGGTTCCAAGCTGACAAAGCATGCTGTTCCTCTGGGTTAGCAAATCAGAAATATCATAAGTAGATTAATTTTCTACTGGTACAAGAAGGATGTCAAATCAAGAAAGACTCATGTTCATATTGACCAACTAATAGGACACTGAATGGGAGTATAGTCTGAGCAATGAGCAGAAGGAAAGAGTGCCATGAACAAAGGCAATATGCATTTCACAGAAGCCACATCTTTCACTGCTTTAAAGAAATAATGAAATCTTTTTTTCTAAAGTCATGCTAGTGGTGATTAGAACAGTGCTTATTTTTCATATTCTGTAAGTTTCAGTGCAAAAAGAATCAGTTTGCCATATGTTTATTGACAGTTTTTAGAGAAACATTCACAATTCAGAACACCTGAGTACCGTAACCTCTTAACAAAAATCAAATGCAGTGTTCCCATAAGATAGTCTCCTGTTATTAGTATGCTTGGGTACAAGACAGATGTTACAAGACTTCAATTTCCATGACCAGAAAGTTACTGGATTAGTATTTAACCGTGTCTCAGCCCCTTCACTGGATAACTTTCTGTCAAAAAGAAGGATATAAGATCTCTCATTAACATTATAAACACAGGAGTCAACATGCTTTGAGCCGTTCGTAAAATTGGTGTAGCAATGTGACTTTTGAATTACCAGGTCTTTCCATAGTATATATGTGGCAGCATCATGAGATGTCACACCGCTACTGGCATCTTACAGCTCAGAATATGAAAGCTTGTGCTGAGATTAGATATTTTTATGCAAGGTACTTAAAAACAAACAAGCCAATGACAGCACCAAATTCTTAAGTAGTGTCAGCTGAAGACAAAACAATAAAATGTTATATTGTACAATAAAACAGAGCATAGCCTTGGAGTTTGACTACTTATTAAGTATTGGTGGAAACATTTCTTCATCCTGGAAGGATCTTAGATTTAAGATTGAAATCTCTGCCCCTACTCCATCCCTAATGGAAGGTTTACAAAACTTGGCATGGCCACAGAACAGATATTTAGCACACTTCAGGACTAGCAGTTTTTCCTCAAGCCCTAATTATTTCCTTTGCTACTGTTTTGGACTTCAGAGTAGGCTGGTTTTGATGTCAAGGAAGAAGCTGTCATTTCTCAAAGGGAAGGTCATAGACTTCGTGGTTATAGGACCAAAAACTTACCATCCCTTGAGGAAAGTCCCCACCCTCAAAAGGGAGATTTCTGACCGAGCACCACGATTACCACATGGGTGCTAACAGTGATGAGGCAGGGCTAGGGTCTAACTAGGAAGTCAGTCCAGAGTTTGAGAGTCCTTGCCTACGCACAGGCTATGACAGAGCTTGAAGAAGGGAAAAGCCCAGCCTGACGCTAAATAGGGCCCCAACAGGTAGGGATGTGGATGAGGATCTGAGGTGAGGCTGGTCAGGACCTTAAAGGCCAGATAGTGCACTCAAGGTCTGACACAGAGGTGAAAAAATGACTTCTGTTTCTTAAAAGGTCTTGAAATGGCTCGTGTGTGTTATAGCACGGCATGGCAAGGCAGGTGAGATTCAACATTTCTAACAGTGCTAAGACGTCTTGAATAAGAACTTTATTTGAGGAGTGATAAGTAGAGAAGCTTTGCCAAAATGCTGATCACTATGATCAGCAGAAATGACTTCAAAACAAGGAAGGTAAAAATGAAGTTGCAAATAGGAATGTGCTTAGCAAGACATTCGCTTAAGAAACTCAAAGTACCTGTAGCCAGGCAGCACCTGCCAAGATCTAAATTACAGATGAGGCACGCACCAAAGATAAGAAAAAGCAGGGATAGTAAAAGACATGATATGCAAATTAACTAGATAACTGTTTGATAGATATATGATAGTTATAGCATGGTTATTGTATATATGGAACAGCATCGCAAAAGGATTCAACTCCCTTATGACACTGTGACTTGGGAACCTGGCACTCCCACTTTAGTGATAATTTGTGGTGGATTGGACACAGCTGCATAGGGACACTCAAGCCAGTTCTGAATAACGTCATGGTCAGTCACCTACTTAATACGCTGTATTAGTTAACCATCGCTGTATATTATTATTATTATTGTTATTATTATTATTACATATGCTGTATTAGTTAAAACATTGATATGTTTCAAATCAACTACTTGATTATGGCATAACAATGCAGCCAGGAGAGATGTGTCAGAGTGACAATAAGAATTCAGGATTCCCTCTTTGTAGCCTGCTGATCTTTGTAGATCTAGAAATTACCATGAAATGTGCTTTGGCTTTGATTCTGTAGTAAGGTACAAAGAGTTGGATATAGAGCTGAGAAACTGACTTCCCAGCTTTGGTGCCAACTCTGCTTTTCCTATCGGTGAAGCTGAGAGAGTGTGTGAATTCACACTGAAATTTCTGTTGGGCTGCAGAAGTGGCTGGATTGGCTGAGGTAATAGCTGCTCACAGGGTGTTTCATCAGGGAGCCTTGGAAGTTGCAAGGATGTTGAAAGCATGTGGAAGACATAGTTACCACAGAGCTTCTGTGACTACACCACATAACTAGAGATGTCTGTTCTGGGGAGAAAAACACTTTTAAATCTCTGGAGTATGTTAAGACTTCGGGGCCACAGGAAGAAAAGCTGCACAGGTACGGTAGGACCTATTGAATTCTACGTGCAGGGGACACCTTTAGGGGTACTGTACCGCACACTGTATTAGCAACATGACCTGGAGAGGAGGGAATTGTTCAGCTCTTGGTACATGCAGGAAGAAATTACTACATGGATCATTCCTTTGAAAGGATCTCTCTGGGGGCTGTGATTCTGACACCCAAATGCAGTAGCTGAGGGAAGAAGAGGAAAACAAATCCTGCATGATCCTAACAGTGCTTATTTGACCTCTGCTGCCTGCTTAAGAGTTGAATTGGGTGTTTTACTGAAAATCTAAGCAGTGGAAGATGAGTTCTCAGTTTGTTTGTGTGGCCGAGAAGGGGCTGAGGAGACTCTTTGCAGGTGCAGGTCACTATCCAAAGGGGAGGATGATCTCTGAACAGAGGTGAATGGCACAGAGGTACAGGGGCTTTTTGCCTCTTACCAACAAAACTGAGTTGCTGATTATTAATATGGCTGTAGAGTAGCACTGAATGTGTTCCTTTGGAAAAGGTAAAATGGGGCTCCCTTAAGAGATTAGGATAACCCATTGCCCTTGTCTATATGTTATGTTCCTCTTCAACACTACCCTCTCTCTTACACTAGACTAGCTGAGGGACAGCTGGTCCTGAATCCAAATGGGTAGCAAGAAAATCTTCTGGAGGCAGAACTTTGAATTTGTACAGTTGTTGCTATACCAAGGCTTATTGTTAGAATCTTTAGACACTCTTACAGCACAATAAATACAGAAATATTTGCAGCTGCAGAAGGATATGTTCTGTACAGTAGGAGGTAAGATATATACTCATAGCATCAAGTCAATTTTTCTGTACTGTCTAAGCCAAAATGTATTCTAGGCTGAAAGAATGCAGTGATGTTTAATTCAGTCAGAGTATGTCCTGTTTCTTAGATATCCTTATAGTAAAGATAATTATTATCAGTAATACAGGTTAGTCTTACAAAATTTAAATGTAGATATAAAAACTTTAACAGAAGTGCAGGAAGTTCATATCAGGAATAGCCTGTACTATTGTAACACTATGAAATAAAGAGGGAATGGTGAGATCAGATCAGAAATTAGAGATGTACTGTAATTTGTGGCTGATATCAGCTGGCAGGGAGATAATCATTAACAGGATGAATGCAGTAAAGATTATACCATTTATATGATATTTTATTACTCTTCTCCTAGTGTGACAACCTTTACCCAACTTCCCCTGGTGAAGACCAATTTAGATAAAAGATGAGGATTGCAGGAAACTTTCTGAGGCAAGGGTCTATTTCTTTGTTGGTCCACTTTCTTCTTCCCAATCGCTGATTTTGCAGTCTAAGGGCTTGCACAAGTTTCATTCACATCACTCATTTTATAGCCACTTTTCTTTGTGGTCATGGCCTGGGGTAGAGGCCAGCCTTCTTATCATCAATCATGGGTTAATCGAAAAACTTGGAATCCTGATCACAGTGATATGAAAGGGTCAGAAAAGGTATTACAGGTGTATTTTTGCTTGTGTTTCCACAAACCTCAGTGAAAAATATTCTCCTTATCTTCAAAAGGGTTATTAACACCTCCTAGGCTTCCAGATCTTTAGTAGGTATTCCAGATGGACTCATAATGGGATCTCGTTGAAATGGGCATGTGACCTTGTTAGGAAAGGTCCAGGTCCTTTAAACACTGAAGAGTAGACCACCACTGAGTGCATTATCAAGAAGCTACTTTTTTAATTGTGGAAATGCCAGGAATGCATTCTGCCAAGGGTTCCTTGTCACAAAGGACTGAGCAGAGTTCTTGTGTATCCCCTGATATTGCCAGCTGAGGACACTGGGTTTCCCCATAGTGCAGAGGCAGAAGTGGTTAATGCTGTGCCCAGTTCCAATCTAGACCTGGTGGTCATGTAAGATATGAACTTCTGAAAGAGTGAGTCTAAAGGCCTACTGTTACAATAGCAAAAATGTTACAATTCTAATACTTGACTGAGTGGATTTCATCACCCTCCATAGTGAAACTTTATATGTGGAATCCCCTTGAAGATAGTAATTGCTGCTAATCTGCAGATGTACAAATGAGGTGAGAATTTTCCCGAGAACTCTGAAAGGCTCAGTAAAAGAAAGATGCTTTTGTCACAGATAATGCCTCTTCCTTCAGGTTATGACAGTGAGCATATCCTCAAGGAACCCTCTATGGCATACAGTGGTGGTGACATAGTGGCATATTCTGGCAGTCTACGTGGCAGTGCATATTTAGATTTGGCTCTCTTGTGGGTGGACTACACAGCCACACCCCTGGAGACAGATTAGCAAGAATGGTTTGTAATGATTGTTGTGACCACAAGTATGAAGGATGGCACTGAGTATTCCTTGCTGTTGATGCAGAATAGAGCTGTCCTAGACATTTTTTGGTTGCTACACTTTGAATATTATGTATCTTGCTTTAATAAAAAATATCCCCACATGAATATTTAAGAAACTGTTTTCTTTTGGTTTTGTATGATATTTGCATAATTATCACTGAAATATAGGCAGATTGAAACTGTCAAGCCTATTTACAGTCCAGTGGAAAAGTATTTACTGATCCATACAAATGTTACATTTGCATCTGTAACAGAAAATGCGTACCTCTTCAGTTTGCTAATGAGAAAAATTATACATCTGGTTAAAACTTTATTAAAGGCAGAACCGGCATTTTCCATATGCCATTAATGTATGGAACACTTTTTGTTCCCTTGGAATTTCAGTTAACTCTGAGAACATGTTGTTGAGGAAATTGAGTGGTGCCAGAATTTATATGAAGTATTAAACCCCAGGCTTCCGAGCCGTTGACTTATAATAGTCACGGTCTTATTCGGCTAGCTAAGTAACAAGTGCAGCATTAATACAGGATTTAAAACTAGAGGAACAAAATAAATGGGACACTGTCCTGTTCTCTAAGGAGCTAAACATTTGGGGCCTCAAAAACAGTGTCTGAGAGAGGAGGTGCTGAGTACCTGACTGGACTTAGGACCAGGACACTCAGTTCTCCATTACAATTGTTAAGCCCCTGAATGACAAACGAGATGCAAACCTGTGCAGAGCAGCTCAGGTCCTGTTAGGCTTATTAACTGAGCCTCAACAGAGATCAAATGAAGCAGCACTGGTCCAAAGCTGGCTTTGAGGGACCACAAAATCAAACCTGGAAGAGCATGCTGGAGCTGTACCCAAAGGGCTCTTCAGAAGTCAGAAGAAGTCCACATGAGTTTAGTATGTCTAGGTTGGAGCTGGCCATGCCAGCTGTCATCTGGTTCAGTGCAAAGAGATTCAGTCTTTGGCCTGTGCTCTTGTGCTAACTGCACAGAAGAAGAAATCAGAGGCCTTGGCTCCCTGTCAGTCCAAAGAGAGAAGCAGTGGGGCACTGGCTGCAAATGAGTCTTCTTGTCCTGCTGGATGCAGATTGAAAATGATGCAGTCTGTAATAACAAAAAGAAACTGAATTACAAAAATTAGCCTGAAGAGTCAAATTTTCAAATATCAGAGTCCAAGATGCAACCAGCATTGGTCTGTCTTAGAAAAAAATAGTGTTTTGAGATATGTTAGGTTCTCTTTGTCTTCGGAAACTTCCAGGTGTACTTGATGGAATTCCAGACTCACCCCTTAAACTAGGAAGGCTACAGGTTTCCTTGTCATACAACTGAACTTGATATTCCTATTATCAGGAACTGGTGTGCTAAGTGATGCCTCTCTATCTATGAGACTGGAAATAAAACCAATACCACATCCTTCTGAACTGATAGCCCTGCACTTCATGCTCTGCTGGTTGCCTTTAAGTATTCATATGACACCTTTAATTGGATAGGTCAAAGATAGTTATCAAAATACCTTGCTCAATTAATAAAAAAGGTGTGATATAATCAGAAATACTTCTTAGGCATTAAATTACTTCAGAAAAACTATCTTGTTTAGGAGTTTTATTTTGTACCAACCTCTATGCTAAACTGAAATGTTTGATCATTTCACCTTCACTCTTTTAACACTTAAGATTACACCTTAAGTATTTTTCCCCGTTCATAATAGTGGTCCTCAAAGTCCATCAATTAACTCAAAATGTCCAAGAAGCAGATAACTAAACTGAAAAATGTCTTTGTATTACATACATAGAAGGATGAAGGTACTTCTTGGCACTAAACACCTAATAAGTTCATTCCTTTCATGACTCTTTTTTTTAAAAAATAAATGCAGCCACATCGTTCTAGCCATTCCAGCCAAGTCCAAGTGAAGCATTAGTTCTTTTCTATACAAGGATATATTATATTTGTCTCAAACTGTTCTTTCTGTTACCTTTGAAAAATCTTAAAATTTCATTCTTCCTCTCTTGGCTAATAGGGTTTTTAAGTGCTCTTGTCACTTGCAAACTACACCACTATATTATTATCTTTTAATGGTGCCTATGAAATTGTCTATCATTCTTAAAAATTAGAACCATAGGGTTTGGGTTGTAAGAGAGCGTAAAGATCATCTAGTTCCAAGCCCCCTGCCATGGGCAGGGAGCCTTTCACTAGACCAGGTTACTCAGAGTCCCAAGCTCCAGCCTCTTCCTGCAATAGAGGAATCCTGGGTCCAAGTTCTTGTTTCTTTCAGATCCCAGACAATCATCTTGAGCAGCTGAGACAGATCAGTATTTCTATAGACCTCCAAAAGAAGCTATGTGACAGCTGTGACTTGAACATGAATGAAAAAATATCAATATTTCTGGGGATTCAGCTTATTTTTACGGCAGTGTGTCTTCAGTAAAGGTTTCTGCCAAAACCTGTCTAAGAAATAAATTACTTTGTGCAGAGCGCATTTACTTCTGGTTCTTTAGTCAATAGCCGACTCTTCCCTCATGGAACAAAAATTCTGTGATATTTAAACTCACAAAAAGAACCTCTGGCTTCTCTGGTCCCCAGGGTGTTGGGCCACTGAAGCAGAATCATAACATACGTGATGCAGCACGCTAAGCTACAGATGAAGAATGAATGGCATGAGAGGAGAGAAAATCTGAGGATGAGCTCTGTGCAATGGACCCTGACATGTCTGTGAAGGTTCACAATTGGCTCTTTGTGGGGGTGCAAAACTGGGAGTGTGACCTGAGCACATGTGAAATGGGACAGGACACAGTCTTGGAGGCCTACAGTATGCTTTTCAAAAGGGTGTGGTAACTGCTGTCCAAAAACAGAAAGAAGCCTCCTCTGATTCACTTGCGCTTTTATTTGTATTAGCAACCTAAGGACCTGACAGAAGAATTCCAGGTGTTTAGGGCTTTTCTAATTTTCCTAAAATTTCCTCAATAGCTTTTCATTGTAGGGATCAAAATCCTTGATATTTTTTTTTTTTTTCCGTTGGAAAGTTTTTCTTTTGGTTCATTTCTAGGGTCAGTATTAAAGCCACCAAACATGTAGACCCTAAACCAGAAGATACGGGAAGGAGCTAACTTATAAGATGAAGCAAGTGGAAGTCTATTTAAGCAAATTTAGGTTCTACAGAATTGAATGGCTAAGCCATGCTCTGAGAATCAAATCTGTGGTCAGGTTACAGAACAAGGTTTGGTTTAATTGACTGTTGTGATTTTCCCACACCCTTTGGTCACTGAAATCAGACACGGCTCTCTGATGACTCTGACATCAAACCAGACACAGTCTGAGAGCAATTGAGGCTCATTAATGGAACTTTGTGGTGTGTTTTTGTTGCCTGTGTCCCTCTTAACCAGAGTCACATTTAGCATTTCAAGAAATAAGGTGAGGATGTGGCTTGTCTCTCCTTAACTGACTGAGTGACAAGTGTCTGTATCTTTGAGTTGCTGACTGACCTAGAAGTGAGGTTAGCTTGAAAACATACAGACTTTTAAATTCAAATATCCTTTCCCTCTACTCTTGCAAGACTTAAAAAAATAATTTAATACATTTTTTCCAATTAGACATCAAGTTTGTGTTTGCTCTGGAAAGTCTAATGGTAGAAAATTATGAAGAGCCCAAATATAGAATATTAATACACTGTTAATTTTCATAGGATACTGCTGTACTTGTTCTAATATAGACTTGACAAAATTTGACATTTAAATTCTGTACTATAGTCATAATAAACAAACAAATCTGGAGATACACAATGCTGTGAGTCCCCAAGTTAATGCTGTATGCATGTACATGTAGCATATTTTCTTTTTTTAATAATTTAAGTTTGGAACTTTTCAACAGAATTTTAACTCATGTTATAAATTAGCAAATTTCTACCAAAATTTGTCATAGAGAATCCTATACAAATGTATAGGATACGTATATTTATAACTGCTCTAGAATGCTTAAAACAAAATACTTAATTACAAAGATTGCAAAAATGTAAAGGTCTGAAAATAGTAAGTAATGACTTTGAGCTTAGGTTCTATGATTATTATCTCTCTGCCAATAAGTGAAATGTTTATAATCTACTATTAAAATAGAGCAATAATTTTTTTACATCAAGGAGTATGTTCCATTAATTCCACAGCATTTTTCTTGTTTCCACTTAATTTAGTGAATACCATTATTTAATCTTCCAGCTTCTCATCTATTTATAATACTTCATGGAAACAGTTCAATAAACTGACCTTGCATTTAAAAACCAAAACCAAGAAGGTTCAGTCTCCTTTTTAACAAGATGAAAAAATTCTCTTTCCCACTTGTCTGAGCAGGTCAGAGTCCAGCAGCACATGACCCAGAGCACAAATCCCAGGCTGTCGTCTCTCGCTGAAGTGCTCCACCACCCTACTGAGTGGAAAGTAATTAGTATTTTCATAATCTCTCACTTCTTACTACTTTTACTTTTTATATCAGCCCAAGTTCTGGCTAGGATATTATTGTGACTGTATCATGCAGGCACAATGTGGATGCGCCAGAATATGATATTTAGGGCATCATTCAGGTGCCATTGACAAATTATTAATTTTAAATGTCAGCAGGAAAGTATCTCTGCTGTGAGATGAGGGCCACCTCTTACATATTCGTTGAACTCATCTTTCTCCACTCCCTGCCTCCTCCAAACTCAACAGAAAGTCTGTGAATCCCCTTCCCTTCAAATATAAGTTGGGAGGCAGACTCAGAGGCCAAAATTCCTGTATTTTATTTTTCAAACCTTGCAGAGCACAGGAGCCCTGGGGGGGATGCTGCTCAAATGCAGCCAGCAGTTCTAAAGCGCCACCTGAGGTGGAATTCTGCTGGACTTCAGCCTGGGGAGCATGCCAAGTGGAACACACTGAACCAGTGTCACCCTGGCTGTGCCGCCTTCCAGCCCTTCTGCCTGCTTCCAAGGCTCCAGGAGCCATGGTGTGCAGGGAACAGCAGGTCTACTGCCCTCCTTCCCCTCCTGACTGTTGGTTCTTCCGTGATTCCACAGTATGTGGTGTCTGGAGAATTCTGCAGCCTGAACTGCTTTTTTTCCCTCCAGGTGAGGAGTCAGGCCCTTGGCATGAGAAGCCTCACAGACATCTTTTTTTACAGAAAAGTAGCTCATGGCAACAGCAACCTAAATGATCAAATCTACACTTCTCCCTCAGCAAAGGGGAAGAACAGGGCACAACCCCTTGCCAGCAAAGCCAGCCCACAGGGAATGCTGCTGTCAGTGCAGCGTAGACCTATCCCAAGGCAGCATAGACTGGCTCCAATTGCCAGAGAAACCCTAAGGAGTGATTCGGATGGTTTAAAAGTCCATGTGCCTTTCCCCAAGCTCAGGACTCAACCTGATACAGTCCCAAGCTGACCACATGCTGTGTCGTTGGTTGATTCTGTCATCCAAGAGCATTTACTCAACATGCTGATGTTTCTGTACACTTATGTCTGTGTTGGGAAAACCAGGACATCCTGCTGTGCTGCCAGTCATCTGAGCATGCAACCCCAATTACTCTCAAATACATGCTTGCTGCTAAGAACTTCCTCCTTGGTGACAAAGCTAACTTTGTTCAAACTTGCTCTCTCTTGAGGATGTCAAATAAATTCTTCCAGAGTGCCTCTACCAAATCTCTCACTGAAGTCCTGTATTACATGGCTATGGATTTGTGTGCTTCCATCCTTGCCTCGTGTAGCTGTCATGGACTCTGTTTGACCTGCAAGTGGCAGTATGTGGCTTAAAATGCTTCCTTCTTCTATGGCTCTTTTTCATCCAGCTCAATGACTTTCAGAGGGAAGGATAATTGGAGGGCTGCCTGAATTCCCCTGACTAGGAGCTTACTGAAACCGTCTGCTTGTCTGAATGGTATCACACTGCTTCCTATTATTCTTAATACTGCTCAAGCACAGGAAAAGATCTTGAATTGCTTTCTTTTCTCAAGCTTTTAATGCTGCTTTTTATAGTAGTCAAAAGATTTCTTTCCCTGCCTGTTTTGAAAGCTTTTATTTCCTATGTGAATTTTAGAATAACACTGTGTAGCTCATTTCTACATAGTGCTTGGGTGTCATCATAAATATACATAGAGAAATATGTACATTGAGTCAACAAAAGAAGCTTAATTTGTACACATGATTTCCTTTGCAAAGCTGGTGTTAAAATTCTCAGCAGGGATAAATTCTGCTAAAGGTTTCTTGGGTTTTATGCTAATAAAGTGGTTCAAGCTTACCTATCAAGAACAGAAAAATAGTCTCCTCTGCTTTCTTTTGAGAGGCTTCATCCTGATTTGTTTATTTTTTTGGTTATCACCCAAGCTTGCAAATAACTTGAGTGACACCTTGCAAACCTCTGTTGTACAGACAGAGAAAGAAAGCAGAATTTATTTAGATTGGGTTTTATTCTGCAGTCTCACCCATGAGTCAGCACTCCCAGGGACTGAATGATAATCATAAATGATGCTCTTCTCTCTGCTTCCCATCTTCCCTCTGCTTTATGTGTAAAGGTGCTCTGCTTCTGCTTTGTCAGCTGCAAGTCTGGTGCTTTTTCACAGGCTTTAAAAATAAATCTTAAAAGAAACTATTCTGTTCTGTTTGGCTATAAAGGACACTGAAAGTTTCATATATAGCATATCATGCATAAAAATAATCGCTGGAACTGCAATGTACAAGTACTTATTGTTCCAAAGTAAAATCAAGAAATGTCACAAGTAAAAAATATTACTCTGAAAAAAAAAGTCCTTGCTTTAAGAAGTAGAGAAAAACAGCTATATCAGGGGAAACACAGAACACAGAGAGGGTTTTATTTGTAAGTCAGTCTTTTTATGGTACTCATCAGAATCCCTTTAGTACTTCATAAATATGAATTAATTTATGCTCATAACTCTTCTATGAAGCATGGAAATATTCTTTTCTTCAGTTTAGAGAAGGGAAAATGGGCCAAGGAACACTCAAATGAATAGCCCAACATCATAAGGATCACCTGTAGTAGAGCAGAATGCAAATGCAGGTTTCCAGAGTCCTGGGCCACTCTTCTAACCACTGAACAATCTTTCTCTCAAAGATAATTGGTATCTATCACAGGGAAAAGATATCAGCCCCACATTCAGGAAAACAAAAACATGGGGACATAGATGAAGTGTTCAATCTAGAAGTCTCTTGAGATTCAGAAGTATTTAGATGCTAGTTAAGTTCCAAAGACTGACTTTAGGTTCAGCTGTGTTCATAAGGTTGCAAGATTAAAAAAAAATAAAGTAGTCCATAAACAGTAGGAATTACAGATGAAGAGGGGAAATCATGAGCTTAGCTATTTTTTGGTTTTTCAAATGTACATGAATATACTATTTTTAACACATGGATTCCCTCTTCTGACATTTTCATATCCTCAGTTTCAGAGATGATGTAAATACACACTCTTCAGTCAGTACGCTGATGGTTTCATTCCCCTGCTAGGGCTGCCCAAACCCCAGTGTTCTGAACCCAGCAAAAGCAGCCCTAAAGTCTGGAGATTTTTAGGATTATAAATATTTCTGGTTCAATTTTCTCCAGAAACACCAGTAGTTCTCAAGTAAGAGAAGGCCTCCATTGTGCTAGGTAGAAAGCAGATGATGTGAGACGGAGTCATGGATCATCCTTTTCCTCACTGCTCTCTGGCTGCAAGTAGACCATTGTGACATTTCAAAAGGTACAGTGAAGTGTCAGGGATGACACTGCAAAGCCAGCAGAACATCCCAGAACCCTACCTCACTTAATAGATCATGACTGTATTGCATTGCAAATACTGCTAATGTGTTTTGTTTGTCTTTAATGGTAAGTAACCACCTAGCAACGGGATGCAGAGTTTGGAAGGAGTTAGGTGTGCATCCATCCTCATGACACTATATTAAGTAACATATATCTCAGCATGCCTAAGGTGGGAATGGCTTTAAAATAAGAATATGTATTTGCTGGCCTGTGCCCTGAGCTCTTCTTCCACTTTTAACTTTTCCTGCCCTTTCCCACCACAGTTACATTTTCAAATTTTCTTTGTCTTTTGCAGTTTCCTACTGACTTGAAAGTTTGGTTTCAGATGCTACATAGGACTTTTGGACTGGTTACTTTCATCTCAGTGATTTAATCTTGGACATAACAAAGTTTTAGCTTTAAGACTTCTTTGTGGACCTGGAATATAAGTACCTATGAACAGGAAGTCTCCAGGTTGATATTAGTGGGGAACTAAAGTAGAATGCAAGGTGGGAAAGAACGTGTATATCTATGTAAAAGCAGCCAGTCATGTATGTGATGGAAGCAGAGGGAGAGAATGTTATATCACAAGAGTTGCATTGTCACTGTGACAAAATGCTTCTTGCTATGTGGTGGCTGTCCCTTACTGAGGAGTGCTGCAGGAATTTGCCTGACTGACCAGTCACAGAGGTCACAAGTAATCTCTGCAGCTACATCCAACTGCACTGCTCTGCTGATCTCTCTGCTCTGCCTCTTCAGCTGAAACAAGTTTCAATAGCAAAATGTTCCTCGCTCTAAACTCTTCTCTCAGGCATGTGTGTGGTGTCACGTTGCATAACACACTGTCCAGCAGTCCAAGCACAAATATATTTGCCTTGTGTTACTAGGAGTAATGGCAGCCTACAGGTATTTCTCATGTGTGTCTGCATGTGACGAGAGAGACTAATAGATTAGGAAACCTGTTCGAAAAAAGCTGTTCGTTCTTTCACCACAGTTCAGTACAAAGCCACTCAATGTCTGCTTGTTTTGCTTGTTTCTGCACCTACCTCTGACAAATGCTGTTACCTGACAGTCTAGGAGGCAGAGAGGAGACTTTTAAAGTATCTTATTCCTCTGAAACCTGACAACTCAGACTCCTGCTTGAAGATGAAGTTGTGCTCAGCACTCAAGTGGAAATTCTTTTGGAAGCAAGAGGCTCTTTTGGAGGCAATAGGTCATGTGGCTGATTTCTTGCAGCACCAACTGCTCAAATCTTAAAATAATTAAGTAAGAAGCAGTAGATTTAATCCTACTGTGGTTTTTTTCTTTTTCTCTGACCATCTGTGAACAGAAGTGCTTCTTCCCTGAGTGCTGAAACAAGGGAAAATTTACCAGCAGTAAAGACTACAAGAGAAATGGCAAGGACTTGGGGTCTGCTGGGATGCTCATCACTTCAGGAGAAGCAGAGGTATCTGAAGAAACACAAGCAGTACCTGTTAGCTCTCTCTCTCTCTCTCTTTCAAAATAAAAGCACCTTTTTTTGCCTTCTCTCTGAAGGGGAATAAGAAAAGACCCACAATGTTCTGCATCTGTGGGGAAGTTGGAGGATAAGAAAAGACATCTTGTCTCAGAGAAGGAGGATCACAGGCACATTGAACTGTCAGGTCTAACATTTCAGGGTATGAGCAGCCTGGAAGAATAAACCCTCGAGGAGTCCTAAGGACATTTAAGAATGCAAGCACAAAATGGAAGTAAAAGAATAAAAACTAGGTGAATAATAAGGGGAAATCATATTGACTAATAGCGGGAAGTTATATCAAATAATATGGAGCTTAGCAGTAAACTGAGTGATGGAAAGAGGTAATTACTGAAAGACATGCAAATAAGCAAGAAAGAAGAGACTCGTGATAAGCCTTGAAAGAAGGTTAGTATCAGAAAGTCAATGTCTCCCACAAATATTTTTGGAAGCTTTTTTTTCTTAATTCAGTTCCATATGCTAAGACCTGACCCCATCTTTACAGTTGATGGGTTATGCCTTTTTATCAAGCATGTTTTCTCAACTGTGCTAACAAGTTTGTGAGCAGGAATGCAGTGCTGTGTTTAAGATGGAAAATAGAAAAGCCTGCTTTAAAAGACTTTTAAGCTTCCTGAAACTTCTGCTTTTCAAAAAGCCATTCGGCCCCAGATACAATCTATTGAAGAATAAACTAAGGCCAACTGCTTGTTGTTCATGGCTGTTTTTGTAGTCAGGAGTGGTATGGGCCTATTTGCTGAGAAGTGTTAACTGTTGTTCAGGGTCTTTTTGGACAAAAATAGGATTTCTTACAGTTTGTGCATTAGCACTTCTATGCCAAAAGCATAAATCAAAACCAGGTAGTAATAAATAAACTCTATACATTTTAAAGCAATATTCTTAGATTCTGCTTTAAAGCAGCTCTGAGAACCCATTATGGCAAAGCAGATTTCTTCAAATTGGTACGTCTCTCACCACAGGTAATATTCTTTAATAAGGTCTTCAGCAAGTTATTCACAGTGCATTTGCAATGGAGAATTTGCAGTTCACATCCACTGCTGTTCAGAGAACTTTTAGGGCATGAGGTGTACATGGATGATAAGCAGCATTAGCTGTCACCAGAAAACTGACTATAAGAAACCCAAGATTCAGCTTTATCATGGATAGAGATGTGAGTATTTTTGCAAGTGATAGGATGGATATTGCATCACTGCCGTGAACTCTGTTCCCAGTTAGCAGGTGTTGAAGCTGACAGTGTGTGCCTTGCTCGCTCCCATGCTCAGGGAGCTCTGCCAGCTGCATTATTTTGCCAGCTCCCCAGATCACAGCCTGGGGGGACTGGAGGGATGGCACAACACAGGAAACTCATTTACAAATGCCTAAATTTCAGCTGCCCGGCTGAGGAATCAAGAACTTCTCTCCTCAAGATATTTCAAGGTCTTTTCTGAACTGGGGACTCAGAGAATCTTTACAAATACAAGGGAAACATTTTAAATGCAGCATACTAAAGTGAGCTGCAACTAGGGCTGACATCAGATTTACAGGAAGCCAAGTTGGTACCTTCTAATTCAGGATATCGTATGATTCTAAAATATGTTTACTGTGTGTGCATATCTGCTGCTAATTTTGCATGTGCTGATGTATTTTTCTCTGATTTTTCCCTTCTTATTATGTCATTTCTCCTCCACACTGCAAGTGACAACTTCAATGAACAGAGAAGATTCTGTCTGTGCTCCTCAGCAAGCAAAGGCCTCTTTCATAGAATCATGAAATATTACAGAATATCCTGGGTTGGAAGTGTCATCAAGTCAGCTCCTGGTCCTGCACAGGACATCCCCAAAAGTCACACCATGTCTGAGAGCATTTCCAAAAGCTTCTTGAACTCTGTCAGGTTCAGTGCTGTGACCACTTCCCTGGGGAGCCTGTTCCAGTACCCAGTCCCTCTCTGGGTGAAGAGCTTTTTCCTAATATCCCACTTAAATCTCCCCTGACACAGCTTCAGGCCGTTCTCTCGGGTCCTGTCACTGGTCATCAGAGAGAAGAGTTCAGTGCCTGCCCCTTCAGTACCTCCCAGAATATTCTCCATAATTTTACCAGTCACTGAAATGAGACTGACAGGCCTGTAGTTTCCAGGGCCATCCCTCTTGGCCTTCTTGAAAATTGGGAAAATGTTTGTCAGGTTCCAGTCCACTGGAACCTGTCCAGATTCCCAAGACTCTTCAAAAATCCTTGGGAGAGGTCTTGTGATGACACCAGCCTGCTCTTTGCATACCCTTGGATGAATCTGATCAGGCCCCATAGACATGCAGAGATCCAGCTGGAGTGGCAAATCCCACACAAGTTTGGGATTAACTAGGAGTTTATAATTCTCACACTATTTCTTTCTGTATCATTGCTAAGTTTAGTGGGATGTATTTCAGAAAAGGATAGCTCTTGCAGCTGCACCGTACACTCTGACTCCATGAAAAGCTTTGGTATCTAACCTGATCTCAATGAACTATGAGCAACCTGAGTACCTGAGTTACCCAGTAACTTTGGTTCTCAAAGTGCAGGGTGGAATTATTGGCTGGTTGGGTATAAGCATATGAGTTTTCAAAGGAGCAGATGGAAATGTAATGTAAAGAAAAAAGAAACTATTTGGAAAGTCAGATATTTTGCAGTCTTTAGGGTTAAATCCTCCCATCCTTGTGTCTGCTGAAGAGTATTAATTAGCTTCCTAATATGCCTCCAGGAGTATTTAGGTAATAGGAGAAAATAAAGATGTCAGAATCCCTTTTCTACATTGTCTTGCACCAAGACTGCTCATTCAACACCAAAGGTGATAGCAAGTTATAAAATCTTGTGTCCCTTCTGATGCTGGGAACCTCGAGACAAATGTGGCTTCAGACTGACCTGTGGTCAGGTCATGGCACACTGTGCTGACTTCCCATCAAGGGTGAGATTCACTGGCATGGATGTCTTCCAATTTTGACAGGACCTTCTTAGAAGTAAAATAAGCTGCTTTCTTTCAAGATAAAGACAAGGACATGTTGTGGCATCATCAGTGGTGCCAGGTGATAGTGACCATCAAGCTTTTCCATTATGATTAACCAGTTGAGTTTAGGATTAAGGGACGTGTAGAGAACAGCACAAGCCAGAAGACCAAGAAATACATGTACCCAAGAGTGGCACAGCACAGCAAGTGCCTGTGCCTGCTCTGGATAAACAGTACATGGATCACAAGCTCCTCAATGTACAATAGTCTGGTTAGAATAACTATGTGTGTTCTATAGTCTTAAGTGGATGTGAGATGTCCCAGGAGGAAAACACATAGAGTTCTGGACAAAATTTGTAAATGGCTGGTTTTCATGGCTGACTTTTCCTGGGGGAAATTTCTGAGTAATACCTGCTTTTTCAGTTCTCTCTGTGTGGAAGTGCTTGTATCACGGTAATTAAAAGGGCTGCGATTGCATGGGGAGGAGCATTTCCACATCATTTACACTAGTTGTGTGTTGGTGAGAAATCACAAATGGTCACAGGACTCAGGCAGCTGTGTTAGTAATTCCCAAAACAAAGTGCATGAGATCCATCTTCTCTGCATTGCTTAACCCTAGCAGTGCAGAGACTGCTTTCAGGGATGAGAGGACTGTTTTCCCTGTTCGCTTCAATGATCTTAATCAGCGTGGACACTGCCAAAGAACAACACTCATTTGGTGCCAAATCTGGGCTGTGAGAAACAGACCTCAGCCCACTTGGAAAGCTCCACAGCCTGTCACTTCCAGGCTTGCAGATGCCTGGGATGAACAGTCTGGTCTGGCAATGCCTCCTTTCTCCCTCTTTTGGAAATGTGTGCTGAGCTTTTCACAGCCTGAAGGGGCCCTTGCAGCAGCTGCTCCCAGGAGGGTAATGCTTTTCCTATGCTGCTGGAGCTTCCCTGAGCCACACAGGATCTCCCTTTGTAGCCAAAGCCACAGGGGACCCAGTTAGACCTCCTGACCAAATTTAAAAACTGGCAATGTCTAATAGAGGCTCCTTCTTCAAGCTCTGACCACTTCAGCCAAGAGCATGAAACAAAAAATGCTATGGATGTCTTTTTTGTCTCTTTCCCTCTGCTCTACAAGCCCACATCATAAGGATAAAATCTGGGCTGTGCTGAAGCAGGTGGTAAAATTCCTATTGATTTCAACAGAGCCTGAGTTTTACCTCAGAAATAAACTGCAGAGCGATGCAATAAAATAATTCAGCATCCCAGACGCAAACTCATACATTTTACTGTTTAAATTGTGCTACTCTGAGTGCATAGTGGTGCTACAAAAGCATAAATTTTTCCAGTGTTTCCTACATGTTATTGAAAATCATATGCCAAACTTAATCTGCCTAAACTCCCAAACTAGTGACATGTAATTCAACTACAAATTGTGTGCAAAAATTTGCAAGCATCCGAAAGTAGGTTCAGTCAAATACGTGCGTGGGGGCTCAGTAATGGATATCATGTTATGCCTGCCAGTTCATTACTGTGCTTTCCTCATGCATATATCCTTGACTTACATTTTTACCTAATGGTAGTCCCATTCCTGTCTTCCTAAAATACTTAGAAGGGAACTGAAATGAAAAATTAAAATCTTTGTCTAATTTTGTACAAGCAGAAGGTTCTTTGGCATAGATTTGCAGTGAAACAGGCATTATTGACAGCTTTGTCAAGTTTCCCATATGGACAGTTTCTGCTGATTTCCAGGCAGTTCCAAATAATTGAAGTTAAGGATCTCTGTAGCTTGTCTGATGAGACTGAAAGAAGAAACATGTATATATCTGACTCTGGGAAGTTTATCATTTATTGTGCTGCTGGTTTGCTTCTCCAAGGAACTGGCAGGTTGTCTTCCATCACCAAACAACAGAGACTAATTTGGGACTGCCAGAAATAATCACAAAGTGACTTTCCTAAAAGATCACCCAATGAAGAAAGCTGGTAATGTCAGAAAAATGGAGCAAACCCTTATGTTCAGTATGTGTTGAGTAAGGAAAGAGAAGCTTGCCAGCCTGACAGCTAGACATCTGTTTTTATGGTGAAGATGGCTGTAGCAGTAAAAATCTGTTTATTAAAGTCTCTGAGTATGTGTAATTATAGAGTACTGTGTGATGAATAAGGATGAAGTTAGGCATGAAATAAAGGGTATTTTAGACACTTGCAGTAGTTGTTAGATACCTTGAAAGTACCCTATCTCACACTGGTAATGTATTAACAACATGGACTTTCCTTGAGGACAAAAATTGGCAAAATTGCCGATGATCAAATCCAACAAGCAGAATCACCACAGTGATTGTTCCTAAATTTTTGTGTGTGTGACAAAATTTGCATTGTATATTTTACATGTTTGCACTTCTAAGAAAGTCAATAGGGGCAGGACCAAGAATCTACTGATAACTGATGTGTGTTGTAATTATTTTGGGTCTGGTTTATGTCTAGTGATAAGATTCCTGTGTTTATATAATTTAGACACCTGAAAAGAAGAATGGGATTTTGGAACCTCAAGAACTGAGGGAGTTTCTCTTTCTGCTGATTCATGGAAAATAATAGGGCTGAAGGTTGAGAGGTTATCTAGTCCATCCTAAATCAGTGTAAGCCCAGTGCCTTTTGTGCAGCCTCTGAGGAACTGGGAGCAGATGAAGAGTATTTACATATTTGAGGCTACTCTCATGCCCATCCTTCAGTGCTCTTTTTTTTGGATTGCTGCAGTAGTCTTTTCTACATCAGTGCTCCTGACCTTTTCTTCTTCCTCCATAAGGTTTATTAGGGGAGAAAGGAAACTCAAGAAGTACCTACTGTTCTTGAAAAAAAAAGAACTCATTGTTGATCTTTTCAATGAAAATGAATGCAAAATCTTGGGTTTATGCACCTTCAGTCAATAGGTTTGCCCACACATCAGAACAGTGCATTTATTGAATGTCACAACTTGTTGCCCTTGGTAAAGCCCTTAAGGATTAGCTGTTTTTCTACAAGAAATAGGAACTTTTTATCTTCACTGACATATAAGCACTCCACTGAGTGCTTATATGTCAGTGAAGATAAAAGCTCAAGCTCATACCTCACTAGAAAATTTTGATGGGAGTCTATAATAGGAAAGTCCACCTCCCAGTTATACCAGTATGGTGCATTTTCTGACTTTTGGGAGGGTTCTGTATGAACAAAAATCTCTGATGTATCTGTGGTTGCTGCTTAACTTTAGGAAGATATAACACAGTATGTAGGTCAGGTATAGAAAAATGTGCTGGTGTATTCTCCTGCATTTCTATTTGGCTAGAGACACATTACCTTTTGTTTGTTCTGATAGAAACACTGAAAATCATGAAACTGGGAAAAATTTTCACTCATTTGCCAGGTTTCTGTGTCCCTTCTCATCCCATTACAATTGTATTCCCTCAATCGAGCTGATGTTATTAAGAAGTTGAAATTACCTCTGAATTTTGATACTGTTCAGTTCTTTGCTTCATCTCACAAAAAATGTTGGAGTTCAACGCATGTCTTACAGATAGATGTATGGTACCTTCAGTAGCAGTTGCTTCAACTAGTGCTATGTAGGATTTATTTTGAACAGGAAATTCTAGGATATTCTATAAGATCTAAGACTAGGTGTAGTAAATAATAATATTTCTTTGTATGCCTACAGTCAAGACCTCCTCCCCTTCTCCTTGCAAACCTTGTCCTGGAGCATTTCTTCCAGTAAATTTTGATGATGACTTACTGAAACCAGTGCAAATTTTTGTCATTGACACAGGAAGGATGTGGTACAATTGTCTTTAAACTACTCTTGTTTTGTGTCCCCTCATGGTTGTGCTTAGCATTTTCAGTGTCACCTCCTAAGCTCACATAGAGTTCTCTCTTGGCAGTAAATGTGCTGGCTTCCACTAGGATTCCCAGGGCTGAATTTGGCCCATAACCTCAGTGTGCTCTCAGAGTGCATGTGATTTCTTTCTGAAGTCACCTTGGTCGTCCTAAAAATCTTATTCAAGTATCTAAAAGCCTATTTGCCAGACTCTTAAAAGGCAAGCAGTGATGTAGATCTCCAGAGTTCATCCACTGTTTGCTGCCAGAGTTCAACACCCAAACATCCTGATTAGCTGTACCAGATTGATGTTTGTATATGGAACTAGTGAACATTTATAGCACTGGCACATAAAATCACACGGCATCTTTTCCTCTTCCTAACAAGTACAAATAGTTTAGAATATCTTAAAAGTCATTAAAGATGCAGAGAACTGACTGACCTAGTTATAATTTTAAAAATAATGGTCATTTTTTAAAAGTTCCCTTTGCAAATCTCTTCGATCAAATCCTCCAGTGTCACATTTCTGCATCCCAACATTTCATCTAAGTGTCATCACTTTCCACATAAATAACAACAATCAAGTGTGTAATCCTTAATGGTTATGAGGAATTTCTCCCTTTCTGAGTCTGAATTTTACTTGTGAGGAGCTGGATTTAAATTCTTATCCACCAAGTGTTCTGTCTTTCAAAATAACTAAGTTTTCATTTACCCACAGATTAACTCCATGAGTGTATCATCCTCAGGACAGATAAAGCTTTGATGTCAAAGAATTAAATCATTAATCTCTCTTGCAAAGTCAGTGTGCATTTCCAGAACTCCTTGGGGTTTTCTTAATTTCTATCAATTTATGTCTGCATTTTACATTTAATGTATCCTCTTTTTTCTCTTCTCTAAAACTTTGTGCATCTTTGTCTGCTGATTGTCATTTCTTTCTTGTCTTTTCTTCACTTTTTTTTTCTTTGAAGAAGTCAATTCTCAAATTTTTATTTAATTTTCCTAGCACTGTCTTTATATTGGTCATGACCTTTGAGATTTTACAGTTTTGGCTGATTTAATTGGCCAAGTGATGCCCTCCTCCTGTTTACTGAATTCCTCTCCTGAATATAGAACCCCATTTGTTAAATCTGGGTGACAGAGTTCTCTCAGCTGCAATTCTTGAAATCATTTCAGTAGAGCTTTTTATTTCTTATCACTTTCTTCTTTCTTTCAAAATAAATTGTATTAATTACTTTTTAAATCATAAGTTTGAGGATATCTATGTAATCTCATACTTATCTCTCAGTCCTTTACACTAAGGCTGTCCTCAATTAGGTTGTGATGGCTATTTATATCACTCCAGAATGTTCATCTCCAATTATAAATCTGCACAAAAGGCCAAGTCTGTATTTACACGGAGCATACTTCACCAGTTCTCATAATATAACTGACTGAAGTGTGATCAAAGAAACTAAGAGAGACTTGTGAACACAATTTAAGGTTCTGTTGAAGTCATTTAAGTTATTGAGGCTCTATTAAAGTGATGAAATCAGGATTTGAGGCCAGAATGGGGATTTTACATTAGATTTGGCATCCTATCTGTCAGGCTGTGAATTTCTTTTCTATTATACACAACAGAAATAAAAACAGTGTACATCATTGCAACTCGTTTACAAAAAGGTTTTTGTTCATCTATACAGGTGTAAATTTTAATATTTGTCTTGGGAATGCTTTTTTTCTAGCTACCTAAGCTGGAAAAAACCCACCTGTCTCTTTTCTCCCAGGTGAGTATCCATTAACTTGAGGTGAATTTCATATGGTTAGTGTTTCTCATAAAACATTAATTTTAAATTGTGAATCCTGTTTTTAAATACAGTACAAGTGAATGGCATGCTATCTTTAATGTAATAAACTTCTGTGTAAAAGGTAGATGCAATCAATAGATTGAAGTGAAATCAAGGTAAAGATACATGAATGGAAGGCACTAAAATGATCCTTGGGTTTAATTCTTATTTTGTATGAAGGATTCATGTGGTAGCCATTATTCAGATTCTATAAATAACATACTTACATATTTACGATTCCTGAAAATATCTCTACAAACAATATTTTCTGTCCTACATAAATAACTTGAAAATTGTCCATAGGCATGTGAGAGACTGAAATGTTAATGGTTAATGGCTCAAACAATTGGCCTTTTGCAAAAGCAGTGGTTGCTTTGCTGATGATGAGCATGAAAACTGCCCAAGTGCAGAGGGCTGAGCACCAAAGAAGGACCACGACAAACCTTTGTTTAGTAGGACACTGGGGTTTGAGACAGGTAAGGGAAAAGGGCTGATAAGAAACAGGTCCTGTGAGGTGGGATAGTCCTTTTTACCATGCCAATGTCTTCCCCTACACAACTGAGCCGGTGTAAAAATTCCTCCCATCTCTGGGTAGGTATTGGGACATTCACATTATTCATCCCTTCTGATGGGGCATAACTAGCTCAACTACACTGACATAAGAGGTCACTTTCATGTCTTAGAAGGGGTCATAAACCATCAAAGACTCCTTAAGTGCCCCCAGCTTCATTTCTGGGGCCTTCCACCAAAGGACTGGGCATGATCCACAATGTTGTAACAGATGCAGTGTTGTAACAGTGTAAAAGTCTCCGCTCTGGGGGAGGTACATGGGCATTCCACCTAAACCTAAATGTAGGTTAACCCACTAGACTTCCTGCTTTGTGGGCTTTCCCCACCTCTGACAGAACAAGACTGTGACCATCACTTCGACCAACAGACAGCTAAATTGCAACAATCTAATCTTGTGGATGAATCCATGGGTGGGGATATTTTTCTACTCTTATCCTCTTACTCAACTTTATCCATTCTTTTCCCTCTTTGAGACCTGTGTGCTTCCTTGATTAGTCTCAGGGTGAGGAAATTAGTCTTAACTGAAGTGGTAGTAAGTGGATAGCCCCAACCAGTGGTTGATTTCAGTGCCTAATGTCATTGGGATTACACCAGTGATGAATTTAATGCAAGTTTAACAAACACAGTCCTACTATAAAAATGTCTTGTATAAAGCTGAAAATCCCTTCACTCAGTTCATTAAACAACCTCCATACTGGAGAGTAGTTCAGTGACACTTTTTTCCCCCTATGTAAACATTTGCTTCTTGCTTTAAAATTCCCAGTTATAATGTACTCAACTGTAGATCTTATCTACAGTCTAGGGTGAACTGTACAATAACACCCTTGAAACACTGCAGTGTCTCCCTCCAAGCACTACTCTCTGGGTTGGTTCTATTGTGAAAGCTTCTGCACTGTTTTCTTTAATACTTTTCACTAGGTCACAGAATCTCTCTCCTCCTTTCCTGCTAGACAGGACCATATCTGGGCCAACACTGGCACTGAAGATACCTGTTTCCTGGTAATGAGACACCATAAATTTGTGTAGAATTCTTCAAACAGCGTAACTAACTGGGAGTTCAGGTTTGTTCATAGTAGTCCCAAAAATATCTGACTTTCTAGAGGATTATAGTTATGATTTATATCTTCTTTATAGCTCTCTTGAAATTATGGACTTCGTGTGAACAATATTGTTCTATGAATGGCAGAAAAAAACAGCAGCTGCACTAATAACCCTGTTATTTCTTATACTCCAAGTCAATGTTTCTCAGACTGTATGTTGTGGTCACTGGAGATCAAGGAGGAGGAGTCAGAAATCTTCAAAACTGAGTCTAATACCTACCTTGGTGTGTCACTGATGTCCTGTCAGCAGTTAAAAGTAGCTCTTATTGTGTAAACTGCAAAAGGAGATGCATCTGCCAAAGGTTTAAGGAATACTGCTTTAGAGTTTGTATAGAAAGTGACAGTTTCCTGAAAACTGGTGAAGTGTTCACAGTCTAAACTTGAAGTCTTGGGTAGGATTCATGGAGATGAAGAACCTGGTGTTAATTGTGAATTTATTGAAGGAGAATAAAAAGTAAATCCTCAGGATCTACCTGAAACATCCTGTTTGAAAATGTCTATTTTGAAGGCACTACTCATATATTTTCCTTTTCTCTGTGAAGACCTACAATGTTTTGATTCAGTGTAGTTGACTAGATCAACACACTCTTGCAAGTTGTCTTGCAAGCTTTTCATGACTTTTCCTCCTTTCACTACAAATCAAGCAGGAAACTTTCATCAATAGTTGCCAGCATTTAAATTCTGATTCCCACATCAAAACAAATCAATCCCCTTTATAAGTCTACCCACACCCTTTGTTTTCCTGTCAGCAGATAGTACAACAGATCTGAGGAGAACAAATTTAAACAGACCTGAGAGAAAAGAAATTCAGTGTGAGTGATTATTATGTCTTTCTTTCCATTGTCCTTGTTTCTGTCTTTAGCATGGAAAAGCAAAAGGATTGTGAGACTGGGAGGAACTGAGAAGAAAAGCTGTCCCTTTTTGCTTGCTGAAGGACAGAGAAGCAGGTGTGAAGCAATATGTATCCAGCCTACTGTTAGCAGTTTCCATTTACCAGCATACCTTAGCTTGGAAGCCACTGTGTTCGTTTTGTACTTACATCTGCAATTGATGCACAGATCCTGTAGAGCACTGCCTTGAGAAAATAAATCCTCTTCTATTCCCCTAATGGTGCACTTGATTCCCTTTATTTGGGCTCAGTTTATTTAAAGCTTTCTGAGCATTGAATCTCCAGTATGAGAATAACCTCAGGCAGTCCAATCTATTGGGAAGAACATCTCCAGTTATTTATTGTCTTTCTAAAATGGCACATAATGCAAAAGCAGACCGTGAAAAATATTGCAGCATCATAACATTATATAATTGTGTTTATCTTAAAGAGGGCAATGTGCTATCTACTCCTAATTGCCACTCCCACTGTCATATCCTCAGGCACCGGTCTCTTCTTTCAGTAGTATACTTGTTTACAGAAACAGTAACTCCCTGCCAGATAAATGGTGCTATCACCATTATTACAACCTCAAAGTCATGTCCTATGTGCAGTATTGGGGCAGGATTTCAAACTACTTTGTTTATCCACAGTGTTTCCCTTATTGTGGATAGCTGTGTTTCTGGGAATAGCTAATACACAGTGATTGGCAGCATTTTGATAGTTTTTTGCACTAACCTCTCTTCAGTTCTGTGGGAGTCTGCCTGTGGGTGGCTCAGTGCAAAGCAAAAGCTGACCATAGGTGTTCAGTATTACTTACTCTGTATTTGCAGTAGTATGTGCACAGTGTGATCATGTCTGAAACAGGTAAAAGAAAAAGGAATTCCAAGGAAAAGGAAGCAAAGAGCAAACTGTGCCATGTAGAAGGCCATTCCAAATCAATTTCCACAAAGACTAACACACTAAAATTCTTCTTTTTATATTTGTGTGAAACAGAAGGTGAGCTTGCCCACTGCTGAGCTTTTTGCTTTTCCACGCCCAGCTCCCTACTGGCAAATGTAGTCTAAGCGCTTGGTGCTGTGGGCTAAGCTCTGCCAGTATCTCTCAATAGAATCATGGAATCATTAAGTTTGGAAAAAATCTGTAAGATTATCAAGTTCAACCATGAATCTAGCATCACCTTGTTCATCACTAAACCATATCCAGTGCCACATAGGGCCAAGCTGCCCTGCCCCAAAGGCAACAAACTTCAATCATATCTAGAACTTCAAGGAGTCCCTGGAGTGCTGATATTATGTTGCCTTCTGTCTGTAGACGTTGCCTTACCAGGGAAGTTTAATTCTCTTTACCTACTTAGCTCCTTTGGGGCACCTAGTGCAATGTATTGGGAGGCTGAAACAAGACCCCAGAAACAAATCATTCTGTTAGCTGAACTCCCTAGTTCTGTTGAGGAGAGAAAGATGCTTTGAACAAAGATTTCCTACATGAGACAGGGCAGAAGCAGAGGAGATAGAAGGTCAGATAGAATCTGCAGGATGGGCAGCTATAGCCCTGAACACTGAAATCTTAGTTTTGGCTGACCTGTATTCCATTAAGAGAAGTTTTGAGGCATTTCTGGGTTCGTAGCTGGTCTTAGCTGTAGGGACAACTGGGAGAGGAAGGTCACTGCTGTTGTGCAGAAGGATATTGGCAGGGATAGTTCCTGCTTATTTGGTGAGAACATCCTCTCAGCATGTCTTTATAGGAGAGGTGCTTCGGCCCTCCTCAGAACTCGCTTGAACAGGTCCATGTCCTTCCTGTGCTGGGACCCCAGAGCTGGATGCAGCACTGCAGCTGGGGTCTTGCCAGAGCGGAGCAGAGGGACAGAATCCCCTCCCTGGCCCTGCTGCCCTTGGGGCTTTGGATACAGCCCAGGACAGAGTTGGCGCTCTGGGCTGCAAGCACACATGGACGGGTTGTATCCAGCCTCTCCTCCCCCAGCACCCCCAAGTCCTTCTCAACAGGGCTGCTCTCAATCCCATGATTCCCCAGCCTGTGTTGGTACTGGGGATTGCCCCAACCCAGGTGCAGCACCTTGCACTAGGCCCTGTGGAACCTCACAAAGTTCATAAGGGGCTAGAACCCTCTGGATGACATCTCATCCCTCAGGCATGTCAACCATACCACTAAGCCTGGTGTTGGGAATCTTAATTTAATTCAGTTTCTTGAATACTAATTTATTCAGCTGGGACAAGATCTCATTAAAAAACCTAAAAGATATTGACTGTAGTTTCATCCATAAAGAACCATTACATTTATTTTAAAATATGACAGTACAGTGCATTTTTGCAAATGGAATTTAAGCTTCTTTCTAAGCTGGATTCTTTTGGACAGACACAGAGAGATCTGTGATTTCTTCAAATGGAATGACTGCACCTGAAAGTATAGTTTCATGCTAGAACACAAGGTGAGTTAGAAAAATAGTATTTTTTACAACTAGTGGGAATTAAACTTTAATTAAATAAAACAAAGAAGGAACTGCCAAATGTAATATACAACATTAAATTAGCAACACATGTGGCAAGGATACAGAATATTCTGGAATGTCTTTGCAATTGTCAAGTATTTAAATTGTTGTTTCATTATCAAGAAGGCTCAGCAAAGTAAAGAAAAGTGACATAGGATCAGAAAGTTGAAAGAAAAAAGAGTAAGGATGAAAAGAGGTAGGAGAGAAAAGTGAGTTATGCAGCAGCAAAAGAAGGGAAGGAGGCCTCCACCCATTCAGCTGACTACACAGCAGCTTGAAAAAATAAATTCAAGCTGTGAAAGGCAGCCTGTTACTGTCATCATCAGTGGCCTTTAAAGACATGAGGGAGAAAGCAGAGAAGCTGTCGTGCATCATCCCATGCTGTACCAATTCATATCTGCTGCTGAGGACAGCCCAGCTGGCAGTGGCAGCTGCCCTGGTGGCAAAGAGGTGCTGCTGTGCCTTGTGCCTTTGCCCCTTGAGGCTGGCAAAAGGAGCTGTACAACAGTGACGGTGTGACCCTGGGTGTGCTAGAACAGGGGACTTCCCTTTCACTGAGTGTAAAGTTACTTTCACCTACATTTAACCAGGCTCATCCAAGTGGGAGTTTTTTGAAGCTTGCAGTGAAAATAGGTCATTGCAGGAAACAGCAACTATGTCAACTCTGAGATACTATTTTTGGATACCAAAACTCTCAGAGTTACTCTTCAAAAAGTAGATGAGAGAAGCAGGAGAGCATCCTGCTACTGCTGGATACGATCAATTTTATCACACAACTTTTTTCTTATTAATGTCTTGGATAAACTTATTTATAAAGTAGTAGTAGAAGTGAATATTCAATATATGGTTTGAATTGCAGTACAGTCAAAACACTACTTTTTTAGCAGACTTGAAGCTACTTTTCAAGTGTTAACATCAAAGGTTCAAGTCAAATGCTAGAAAGCAGATATTCAAAACACATATTGGGGTCTTTCGTAGGCTCTGCAAAGGCAGATGTAGCAGTATCCAGCAGAGGTGACCAGAGAAGCTCCTGCTACCACGCTCTGAAGCCTTGCTTGAGCAGGTCTGCCAGCTCCTCCTCCCATCCACCCTGTCCTGCCTCCTTTGGGCCAGTGCCTGTCCTTTATCATGTGCTCTTGGTGTCATGTGGCATCCCAGAATCACAGAATCCCAGAATATCCTGAGTTGGATGTCCTGAGTTGGAAGGTACCCACAAGGATAAAGTCCAACTCCTGGCACTGCACAGAACACTCCAAGAGTCACACCATGTGCCTGAGAGCATTGTCCAAATGCTTCCTGAACTCTGTCAGGCTTGGGGCTGTGAAAACTTCCTTGGGGAGCTGTTCCAGTGCCCAACCACCCTCTGGGTAAAGAACCTTTTTCTGATATCCAATAACCTTTTTACTAATTTTCAATTTCAATTTCAATTTTCTAATATCTAATAACCTAGACCTCTCCTGACACAACTTCAGGCCATTACTTCAGGTCCTGTCACTGGTCACTGCAGAGAAGAGATCAGTGCCTGCCCCTCCTCTTCTCCTCATGAGGGAGTTGTAGACTGCAATGAGGTCTCCCCTCAGTCTCCTCTTCTCCAGGCTGAACAGACCAGGTGACCTCAGCCACTCCTCACACGGTTTCCCTTCAATGCCCTTCACCATCTTCATTGCCCTCCTTTGGATGCTCTCTAACAGCTCAGTGTCTTTTTTATATTGTGGCACCCAGAGCTGCCCCCAGCACTCGAGATGAGGCCACCCCAGTGCAGAGCAGAGCAGGACAATCCCCTCCCTTGCCCAGCTGGCAATGCTGTGCCCCCCAGGACACATTGGCCCTCCTGGNTTGCCCTCCTTTGGATGGTCTCTAACAGCTCAGTGTCTTTTTTATATTGTGGCACCCAGAGCTGCCCCCAGCACTCGAGATGAGGCCGCCCCAGTGCAGAGCAGAGCAGGACAATCCCCTCCCTTGCCCAGCTGGCAATGCTGTGCCCCCCAGGACACATTGGCCCTCCTGGCTGCCAGGGCATAGTGACTCATGTTCAACTTGCCATCAACCAGGACCCCCAGGCCCCTTTCCACAGCACTGCTTTCCAGCCTTTCACTACCCAGTCTGTCTGTACACCCAGGGTTGCTCCTTCCCTGCAGAATCCAGCACTTTCCCTTGTTGAACTTCATACCATGGGACTGTTAGAGATATAACTGTGCTACATCTGGAGTTTTGGAGGAAGTTGAGGGTAGGTAAGCAAACTTCAACTCCAGCACTTTCATTTAGGGGTATTATCACCTCTTATCTCTAAGCTATTTTAAATCTAAGGGCCTCTCTGCCTTATCTGCTGCCAAATAAAAAGGGAGTCCAGATATTCTGGTAAGGTTTATAGGCAGGCTGTCGGATAAAATCTGAAGAAATACAGGCATAAAAAGACTACAGACATCATATTACTAGCCCTTCTTTTTATTAAGTTGCTTTACTGGAGAAAATGGTTTATTTTAGGTAATTCCATCTTTTGTCTGTCTCTGTGTGTTGCAGGCAGACAGTGGTAGTTGTAAATGCCATCCTCTTCCTTCCAGTGATTTAGCAGAAAGGCAGCATGTCTGCCAGGCAAGTACAATAGAAGAAATTGCTAAGATGGTTTTGAAACATTGAGCGAGGTCACAGAACCTGGAATGGCAATGCTTCTGCAGGTCCTTTAGCACTACCCCTCTGCTTCACTCAAATAAATTAATACATTAAAGTCTGCTGCTGTACATTGTGCCCAGTGATTGTACCAGAAGGTCTTTGCTACCTGCCTACATCCATTTTTAGTAGCTGAACAGTACCTTTCTATTTTGAGTTGGGTTTTCAAGTGGGAAACAGTCTCATGAGAAGCTACAGCAAGCTGAAAGAGCAGTAAGTAACTTACATGCAAAACACAGCCCTACCATTTTGATCAGAAAATAATCTTTCAATTCTGATTATGCCTCCATTCAGAGAATGGCACAATTTTGGTTGCTAGGCAGGGATGCAGTTTTGTGTTAGCAGAAGGCAGAAAGAAACAAAGCCAAATATTTTACCACACTCTTTCCCATTGTTTTTTTAATAGGTCTCCATAGGTTTGATATGGTATGGTTGCTGGAATCACCCATGCATTTAAGCCAGTCCGATAAACCTGTTCAAGGAAACAGAGTAGACCAGATGTAACTTTTCATACCTTTTGCACTTAGTTGCCTAATAGTAAATAGGATTTGCCACCTATTTTTATCTGATTATATAAACCAAGCTTGGTAGTACTGCTAGGCACTGATTTAAAGCTGAGATAGTCAAGGTCACAAATCCACCATTTACTGGTGAGGTCTGTCAAGTGTTGAGGCATATTTATGGGAGAGTGTGGGAGGAAGTTTGTGCATTTCCAGTGACTCGCTCAGACTGTCGGTCAAGGTGCTTTGAACACAAAATTAATTCTATGTTACTTTTTATCCCATTCATTTCTGCCATGGCAGAAGTGTTTCTTTCGCAGATAAGGTTTTGAAACAAGCAGTTACACCGAGGGAAGGCATGTGAGGTGCTTGCATTTTTCTGAGACCATTGACCTCCCAGGCTCCCTGTCAGTCGCACCGATAGAAGTGTGCAAGGAATTAACCCTGGTTCAAATTTCCATCACACTTTGCAGACTATTTTTTTAATGAAACCTGGAAGTTGCTTAGCCTCAAATATCTTAATGACCTGGAAAAAGCAAATGCACCTTCTAACTGATTATGGATAAAATGTTATGATAAGCATATCTTGGGGTTTTTTTGAAAAGAGTAAGATTGATAGTCAACTTGTAAATGGAAAGAGCTGGCTGAGTCAGACCAGCTTTGATGCCAAGTTCTATAATGGAAGGAGAAGATACTATCAGTTCCAAAGTATTATTACTTTATTCCTAAATTGACAACACCATGCACATGGGTGAAATCCATGTTCCCCATTAGGACTATATAGTAGGAGTCAAGATGTGATTTTGTCAGGACTGTGGAGTAGGAGCAAAAGGGCTCTTTGCATATTTGAATAAATAATAATTATCCAACTGACCTAAAGCAAAGAAGGTATTCAGTCATACCACAGAGCATGTTCACTCTGGGAAAAGAAGAAAAGTGTAATTGATTTTATTTCAATTAAAATATTTAACAAACCAAGAGTTAATAGTTAATTACAGCCCACGTAAAACACTATAGGAGACATTGGTATGAAACAGCATTTAGCTATACCTGATAGACAGTGATCTAATATAATATCCTTCAGCTATATACAGTATCCAGCCACAAATTGGGATTTTTTAATTTCAGTGTTCAGCTTGGTAGGAGAAAAATGATCAACAATTCTAGCAACGCAACTTCCCTTGCACTACATGATGAAAGGGAGTCAGGCATAACCAGTCCTGGGCACTGTCCTACAAGAGCAGCTAATTTGGTTCCAGCCCCAGTTCTGACTGTTAAATTCAGCTGTCAGCATTAACTGGGAAAAAACCCATAATTTTTGAGTGGAAGTTCAGCACAATATCTACCCTGTGATATTCACTTTAAATTTTTTTCTGGAAATTGGAATGGAGCTGCGCCAATAACAGCAAAAGTCAGCTTTTTGTTTAAGAAATTGCTATAAATGGAGGTGTAAAGTATTGGGCATATACATTTCTAAATAACTAAGGAACTGTGCTTGAAAGCGTGTGTAAGAAGGGCCTAGGATCTCCCTTGGCTTACTGCTCTTGGCAAAGCACAGATGGAGCTCCATGACTCAGCTTCTTTGTTCTGCTGGAAAGATAGGACAAGTCCTTGGTAGAGCCAAAGTGTTATTCTCCCTGTTCCTAGACAGCTCCAAAGACAAATTCAGTTCGGTGGTACATGCAGTCTTCTGCCCAGACCACAGTCCTCTCTCCCTACCTGCTTACACGGGAGATGGAGTGCTGCCAGCATTATGTTGTATAACTGTCAACATATTTTTCCCATACAGCTACTGCCAAGGTAAAATTGCTACTTATCCATAGGCTAAAACTGTAACTCATAGATCTTCATGCCCCTTAGACTCCTTAAACTGCTTGCTGAAAATGAAATATGTAGTCTGTGTGGACACAGGCATTAATGAGTGACTGGTGATACCTTCAGAGAGACAGCAGATGGTAGCTGCTTTCAGCTGCCTTTAACCAGGAGGCAAAGGGACCAGCTGGAGTCTTACTAGTGCTTGAAAAGCAAAGGCAGCCACTCATTGACATTTCCCTGAGCCACCCAGTTTCCAGAAAAATGATTTTAAATGTCTGTTCTGCAGTGCAGGGTTCCAGCCAGGAGCTGCAGCCCAGCAAGTAAAAGGGGAAGAAGAGGCTTTATCGGCTGGGACTGATACTGATGTTGTCACTGGCTGTGTGACCAGAAGCTGATTGCATATAGGCATATGAGAGGGAGCCATTAAATCAGGATTTAATTCTTAGCCAGGCAACCCATTGACAATGGTAAAGTGCTGATGGGGTTTCTACACTGAAATGTGCAGTAGTTTAAAAGTAGACAGCATGTGCACCATGAAATCCAAATTTACCAAGTGTAGAGTGGCTNCCTTTGAATTTGGACAGTCCTCTCTTTTATCCAAGCACCATGTATGCCAGGGCCAGCCTAGAAGCAAATCCCAGGCCCTTTCCTTTCTGCTTGCAATCCTTCTAATGACTGCAGGCAGTATTTTGGCTTCCATTGAAGTACAAATTTTAAAGTAATAGAATGGATAATTTTGGAGAACGGCTGGCTGAAGATCATGTGTATGCATGCAAGGGCACTGAGGAGATACTGCTGGTTCAGAAATATTGCCAGCATCCACTTGACTGCTGTCTGGGGAGCAGACTTCTGCTCTACTCTCTCAGAAGCTGTGAAGCAGGGGCTGGAGGAACTCTGCTGCAGTGCTGTGCTCTTCTGCAAAGCCTCTCTCTAGTGTGTGCACATCATCACTTGCATAACCAATGCCCAATTGACCACCAGATGGCGTTTGCAGAAGGAAGAAGTTAAGGTCGAGATTTTTATTTTCGATTTGCGGGTTGACACTGTTTCCAGTCCTGCATAATCAGATTCTCTGTGCACCAGCTAATTTCCTAAGGCATAATGTATTTAGATGGGTAGAAAATGCCTTACGTTGTTCTCAAAGCACTACAAAGGTAAGCAACAATCCTCAGTATCCTTCTTGCAGAGAGGCAGGATAGAGACATGAATTGTTAATCACACGGGTTTTCCATTCACTCCCAACAGGCATTGCAGGATAGTGGTGCCTCCAGATGGCTCAGGAGGGCTTAGTTTGCAACAGAGTGGGTAACATCTGTCTATTGTACCCACAACATCAGGGACTGCAGGAAATACTGCAAAATGGGTTGGAGAAGCTGAATGAGCAGCAGGGTGGGTATTTCAACACTGAGTTTTACAGCTGCAGCAGCAGCTAAAGCATTTCTAACTTAGGTTCATCTGCTGTATTCTGTCATTGTGGCAGTGGAGTCAGTCAGGAAGCTAAGCACTGAGCTGTGCAACTTTCAGCATTGGTAATGATAATGATGCTGCACCTCAACCTTCACCTCTGGTGTACATGGAAAATAGGAGTGTATACAGGATTGCACTGGAAGGAGTTATGTCTGTTTTCAGGGAACTGGATGCTGAAAAGCATTTCCAGGTGATTCCAGTCCCAGTTAGAAATTGCCCTTCCTATGCCAAACTGACACAAAGCTCCCACTCCTCCCACAGGTCCCCTCAGGTCTACAGAATCCCAAATCATCCTCTGCTCCCATCTCACTTTTGCTTCTGCTGCAGCTCTAGGCCATCGGTCTGTGTGTGCATGTGGTATGTGACTGTGTAGTCCCAGGTAGTCTAGATGAATAAGTGTGCTATTTCATCATTCAGTCTTCTCAAGGACTCTTTCCTTCTTCCTCATCCCAGGTGAGGCAAAGGTTGCTTGTGACTCTGTGTTTGTATTGCACTGGTGCTGCTGAGAGAGGGACATGGCATTTCTGATCATGAAAAAATGAGGGTGCCTGGAGTTCCCAGAACTATCTCCCCCTTGTCTGTATTTTTCCTCAGTGCTGACAGGTTAGCAGTTACCTTAAAGCCTTCAGAAATTCACAGCAAAAGGTGGACTTGAAAACAGATTAAGGAATTAGATTCAATTGTTGTTTTTAAATTAGATGACTGGAATAGTCTTCATACCCTCTTCCAGGTTCAAGGAAAAGTCCAACAAAAATACTGATGAATTTTGCCTTTCACTGTCAATAGAGATATATGAAATGCTCTTGTATGTCTTGTGACTGTGAGTTTATTGAAGTAAATCACCACCTATTTCTTGTCATTGCCACACATATGCCACAAAGTGTGAATGAGTAGGACTGCTTGTGAATGTCTACATAGGGAATCATGGAAGCATTAGCGTTGGAAAAGATCTTCAAGACCAAATCTTGGACTAAACACTACCATGTCAATTAGACCGTAGTACTAAGTGCCATGTCCAGATGTTTCTTGAACACTTCCAGGGATGATCCATCCCCCACTTCCCTCGGCAATTTCTGTTCCAACACTTAACCATCCCTCCAAGGAAAAAGTTCTTTCTGATGTCCAACATGAACCTCCCCCGGTGCAGCTTGAGGCCATTTCTTCTCATCCTGTCACTCGTTGCCTGGGAGAAGAGACCAACCCCCACCTGGCCTCAATCTTTTCTCAGGCAGTTGTAGAGAGCAATAAGGTCTCCCCTGAGCCTCCTTTTCTCCAGGCTGAACATCCCCAGCTCTCTCAGCTGCTCCTCATGTGAGTTACTCTCCAGACTCTTCAGCAGCTCCATTGCCCTTCTCTGGACACACACCAGCCCCTCAATGTCTTCTTTGTACTGAGAGGCCCAGAACTGGACACAGGATTTGAGGTGTGGCCTCACCAGTGCCAAGTACAGTGGGACAATCATTGCCCTGGTCCTGCTGGCCACACTATTCCTGATACAGGCCAGGATGCTATTGGCCTTGTTGGCCATCTGGGCAAACAGCTGTCTCATGTTCAGTCACTGTCAGTCATCACTCCCAGGTCCTTTTCCCCTGGGCAGATTTACAGCCACTCTGTTCTCAGCCTGTAGCACTTCCTGGGGTTATTGTGACTCAAATATAGGACAGGGCATTTTGCCTTATTGAACCTCAAACTGTTGGCCTCAGCTGATGGATCCAGCCTGTCCAGATCCCTCTGCAGAGCCTTAAAACTAACCTGCAGCAGATCAACACTCCCACGCAACTTGGTGTTGTCTGCAAACTGACTCAGGGTGCCCTCAATCCCCTTGTCTAAATCATTGATAAAGATTTAAAACAGAACTGGCCCCAACACCGAGACCTGAGGAAGCCCCCTAGTCACCAGCCACCAACCGGATGTAATCCATTCACCCCCACTCTCTGGTTCCAGCCATTCAGCCAGTTTTTAACTGAGGAAAGAGTGCACCTGTGCAAGCCATGGGCTGCCAGCTCCTACAGGAAATGATGTGGGAGACAGTATCAAAGACTTTTCTGAAGTCCAGGGAGACACTTCCACAGCCTTTCCCTCATCCACTAGGCAGGTCACCTGGTCACAAAAGGACATCAGGTTGGCCAAGCAGGACCTGCCTTTCCTAAACCCATGCTGGCTGAGCCCAATCCCCAGGTTGCCCAGTACACGCTGCATGATCATGCTCAAGATGATCCGTTCCATAACTTTTCCTGGCACTGAAGTCAGGCTGACAGGCCTGTAGTTCCCTCAATCCTCCTCAACCATTCTTGTAGCTGGGTGTCACATGGCCAACCTCCAGTCATCTGGGACCTCCACAGTTAACCAGGACTGATGATAAATGATGGAGAGTGGCTTGGCAAGCTCTTCCACCAGCTTCCTCAGTACCTTCATGTGAATCTGTCAGGGTTTGGGATACTTTTCTTTTTTTTGTTTGGCTCTCTGTGTTGGAATTTTTCCCCATTCTAGTTGCTGGGGGGTATAATGGGCAAGTGATTAGTTGCTGGGAAACCTTAATGGTGGGTGATTAAGAAGGGACAAAGAGTTGGCTCGGAGATGGGTGCGGCTGGCTAGCCCTTATCTGGGACTCCCTGATAGCTGGGATTTTTTCCCCTCAGATGGGGGCAGGGATACTGGGACTGGGATGAGTTTAAAAAGAGCCAAACACAGCTGGAGGGTACCTTCTTTGCTCCTGGACACTGAGAGTAGGGGGAGGGAGACTGCTTAGAGCTCCAGGAAGAATCTTCCTCCACCGTGGGCTTCTGTTTCCAGCTGCATGTTTCTACCAACTCTCCACCGTCCATTCCAGTGTCTCTAGGAAAAGAAACTTGGGATCCCCGAGCCCCCTTCTCCCCTCTCAGGGGAGTCATTGCATCCTCCCTGCGCACTGGGAGCACCAGTGCCCCTGCCGGCTGTGACTGTGACTGCACCAAATGGGAATTGCCAACAAAGTGGGAAGAGACTGTCCGTGGGTTTGTCTGTTCTTATTTGTTGTGGTACATTAGTAAAGGACTGTTATTCCTCTTTTCTCATACCATTGCCTGAAAGCCCCTTGATTTCAAACTTTTGCCAATTCAGAGGGAAGGGGGTTACATTCTCCCATCCTAAAGGAGGCTTCTGCCTTCTTTAGCAAATACCTGTCTTTGAAAACCAGGACAGAATCCCACCTGGTCCCAGAGACTTGCGAGTTTCTAAGTGGCACAGCAGGTTAAGCAAGGAAGTCATGGGTTCTCACTGAATAATCCTCCAAAAAAAGTGGGGGCAGAAGGCTATGGAGGAGCTGCCAGTGGACTCCCACTGAACCAGGAAGAGTGCAAGAAATTCTTCTCCCAGATATACCACTGCGACAGCAAAGGAGAGGGTTGTGGTTCATCTTAGAGAAGAAAGTGTTTTTACGGTTAAAAAAAAATCAAACTCTTACCACACAGGTTAAGATGTCAAACTAAAATCACAACTATTAAATGGATAAAAGTGGGAATCCTGAGCAGAAGCTGTTACAATGGCTGAATTCACAGATCAATCTGCTTAATTCTGTGCCATCACTAATTGTTGCTGTTAGGGTGCAATCAAGCTTTGGATGAACAAAGCCAAGAACAGGGATCTTACTTGTATAAACCAATCATGAGCTTTTTGCTGGGTGGCAGACCAAAACTGTGGGAGATGTTTACATTTTTTTCCAGCTCAACTTGGAGCCCTGTTTTGGCACAAAATCAGGACATACCTCATTCAGCCAGGAAAATTCACCTTTCCGGCCAGCCAGGAAAATTCACCTTTGGTTTCTGACCTGCCACAGTTCTCCTCATTTTGTTTCCTTCCCAAAGCCAAGTTTCAATTAGCACATTAAGGGCAAAGACTCCGGCCCCACATGACAGTGTTTACCTCTATGTGGAAACCACAGGATATTGCTGAGCAACCAGGACTGCTAAATAGTTCTTGGGAACTAGTGCAGAAAGAATAATTGAGGAGCAGATGAGGAGTTTGTGTGGAGCCCATTCACACAGGCATACACAAGCCTGTTCTCAGTTGCAGTAGCTGAAGTTGTACCTACTAACAAGTCTCAGCTGAAACTGTCAGTTTTATAGTTGACAAAGGGTGTTTGTGCAGTGTCAAAGAGTTGTAACGTAACAGGTTTGGGGTTTTTTCCCCCACATTTTTAGTGTACTGTATGTTTTGTGAAAGCAATCACTTATAAGTCCCCAGTATGTAATGCTGTTTTAAAACATTCTTAAGCTCCATGAAAAAATCTTTTAATTACATGATCAATTTCTTCCTTTAGTGTGCTTCTTTTGCATGCTACATGCCTTTCTTTCTACCACATAATCTTCATGGGAGTATAAAGAATAGCACTATTTACTGTTCTAGGATTACAGTTTCATAAATAAAACATATAGTGAGAATCACTACATCTAAATAGGATTAGAATTATTTTTCTACTTATTTTTAGGTGGATTATTTTTATATCATTTATTCACACTGTACAACAGCAGCAGAACAACTTTAAGCTTCTAACCCTCTCCTCCTCTTCCCCTGCCTGCTGAATATTTTCTTAACACAGAAGTTGCTGAATAAAGCTAGAGGCTAGGTCATGTATGAAATGGGATCTGAACCATTTTTTTTTCTTAACTGGAGATATAAACTTAAAAGTCTGTATCTCTGTCATCCTTCACTTCCCACCAGAAAACATGCACTAAATGGGGAGGTTGAGGTAGGGAAATGTGTTTTCCCTGAGATTGAATTTCTAAGGGGTGTTTTACGGGCTCTGCGTAGACCGTGCTTCTGGTGGGGCTCCACACACCCTTGGCTGTGGGGGCAACTGGGCCATAAACAACTCCTGGAGGACTGTCCTTGCTAGACCTTGGCCCCAGCTGTGTGGAAAAATGCTTTAGGGAGTAGAGCTTGAAGCCTTCACCTCATTTTAAATCCAGGCTGGTGGTAATCCGCTAGGGACACTCCAAGTAGGAATGTCCTCTGAGGATAATGGCAACAGCTAGCTCCCATCTCACCAAATCAAACTGAAAAGCCCCAAGGAACAGGTGCCTCTGCCTTTCACACTGCAGGTCACCTCCTGGAAAAGGCATAGGGGGCTCAGACTCCCCACTGAGCTTTGTGCAAGAACCAGGCTCAAGGCACTGCTAGGAGATGCCTGGAGTGTTTGCTAAGATGACACCTGTGAGAGGTGCTTTTGCAAGTATGATACACAAGCAAAAGTACCAGTTTGAGTGCTCAGAGGGGATTTGTTTCAGAGAGAGAAATACAGATGCAGTTGGGAAACTACTGCTTCCAGGAGTAGGTGGCAACTGAGAGAAATCTTGAGGGCACCTACCTGAAACATGGAGCCATCGATAGTCTTGTTAGACATTCTCACTGTGTTCCTAGAGAGGTCTGGGACACATTAGACAACAACTTTGCTAAAATATCCATTAAAATGAGAAAAACAAGCTATTTTGCTTTCTCAACAGCCAGGAGTTTTAAATGAGCTGGTTGAGGACCTCAATATTTCTAGGATGAATTTTAAATAACTATTTAGAGAGAGAGGCATCTTCAGCTCTATTCCAATGTTTACAGTCAGAAGATGGCATGATTCAGATGCTTTCAACTGCTATTTCTCATTCTGACATTCGTTCTGGGTAAAATATTTTAAATAGGATACAACAATAAAATAGAGGAGAGAATTAATGACTTTATAATTATTACTTCTTGCTGTTTATTAAAAAGCTTAAATGGATGCTCTCATATTTGAAATAGATTGCTAGATGAAGATAGGATAAATTTGGAAAGCATTGGGGGACATAATGTGCTCAGACATCTGAGAAGAGTTTGATTAGATCTTACGTAATATTTTGATAATAAATAAGACTGCCACAAAATTACCATAGCACATCTTAAAAGATAAGATGGGTGACAAGTCTTCTGTACATACAAGCAGGTAACCATGAGCAAGCATATGTGCTTCCAGAGTGGTCAGCTGGTGGCTGCTCCTTGATCATTGACAAACTGCCAGAAACCAAAGAGGTTTACAATGACAGCAATGTTGGGCTTAAAAGCCAGATAGAACAACGTGGTTCTCTGAATAAACTGAGCATAAGATAAACAATGTAGGTCTCAAACTGAAGTTAATTACTCAAATACATGGTCTGGGTGCAATTTATAATAAAAATGAGGGGAGGAAATGTTCCTGCATCCCAAAAAGCAGCATCTCTGTAAAGGATGGGAAGGGTAGTTTGAGCTGCTGGGGTACTAATCTTCTCCTTGTCAGGGTAGTGTCTAATGCAGTTCTTGGATGTATACACAGGGGTAGCTCAAATAGCAATGGAGTGATGATATTTGTGTTTGGCACTGGAGAGAGCACTAATGGAATCTGTGTCCAGTTGTGTCATTTGAGAAGAATACTGGCAAACTGAAATGGGTCCAGAGAAGAGTTAGAGAACAATTAAGAAGCTGGAAAATACTTACTATGGGCAGAAAACCCATGACCTAGAAGCTAGTGTGTATTTTATAAAAAGAAAGTTAAAGGGTGGCTGATTTGTAATCCATGAGTTTACAGGGAAGGAAAGCTTTGGGGATGGCTTCCTGCAGCCTTGAAGCCAGAAAAATGGGATTAGAAACATGGCACAGGATCTAACAGTAAGGCTGTCATTAAAAGTTATGGTAGCAATTGTAAAACTTTTTTCTTGTTTCTTCCTTACAGCTACACTTTAATGAGAGTCAACACAGGGGAGTGCTGCACAAGAGTCATCCCTGTCGGCCTTGGGAGCCACGAATCTAAGAAAACTACTGAGAGTATCTCAAACAATAAGCGAGTTAAAATTGCATGATCATCCACGGAGCTATAAATACAAGCATGAGGTCAGGGTCTAACCTAAAACCAAATGCTTTGAAAATTGAGAAAATTGTTCTAGACCGCTCACATGTAAATAGAAAACAAGCACCTTATGGCACACTGGCTGTCAAGAAAGAGGTTCCAGTGTTTGAGACTGAAATGAAAAAGGAATCCAATGTTGCAAGTGAAAAAGGGTTGGTTGGGCAAACAGCATGTGTAAGGCATAGAGCAATAAGAGTAGCAGAGAAGCCAAGGAACTCCCTGCCATGCAAGGAGGTCTGAGAAGAGTGGGGCTTTATACAAACACATGAGGGTGAAATTAATCCTGGAAGGAAAATGGATGAGGTAGGGATTTGTGTTAGGCTCAGTTTTTATGCAGGTGTTCTCATTACTGTGAGAGTAAGGGAAACTGCAGATGATGTGAAAGTATAAGTAACTGCCCTGGCGGAAATATAAAAGAAGATACCAAAAAAGCTGTAGAGGATAATAACACAGGCAGAGAATAACAGTGTGAGATTCGGAGTGAAAATATGTAAATTAACTCATTGAGGCAGAGGAAAAGATGGAATTAATCCAAAGGAAGGGAAAATTGTAGAGCAGCTATGCTGAAAGATAAGAAATGTGCAAAGATGGAAATACAGAGACAGTGAAATGAGTCTGCAGTGTGATATGGTAGCCTAAAAGATGGCAGTAGTTCTGGATTTCACATGTAAAACACAAGCTCAGAGTCTAGACCTGTAGGAAGGTCTGCTGCCAGGCCCCAAGCACAGCATGAGGTGAGGATGTCCTCCTAATGTTCTGTTTTCTTGGTAAGAAAAATACCATACTGTGAGTGGAAATATGAATAATACAAGGCAATTTTGGAGTCACTCAAATTAGTTCAAGCAGGATCCAGATATAGGTCAAAGTATATTCGGATCAGAATTTAGCTGAGGTATTTCGAGATTTGACACGCTCTGGCCAAACTCCCCTTTGCACATTGAAAAGTGATGCAGATTGGATTGAGGCATGTTGCTCAGGAAGCTACAGGCTGAAACTTGGAGAAATTAGATCTGAAACTGATCTGAAAATCTGGGTCTTCCTTGGTTGTCAGACAGGGGATTTCTCTAGAAAACTTCTAAAAACACTTTCACCAGCTTAGATACAGCACTTGTACAACTGCACCATAAAAAAAAAATGTTTCAGAGGCAAGGAGATGGATTAGATGATCCACTGGGTTTTTTCCACCTTTGTGATGACTTTATGAAAGCACTTTGTCAGCTCTTCAGTAACTACTGTGTACTTAGCTCTGATCTGTCCTGTCAGACTATGGTTTGGGAAGTTAGATTTAGTTATAAATTCCAATCTATGTCTCTCTGAAATCTAAAAATAGAATAGTTGAGAATGTATGGGCTGGATTATGGATCAAATGTGTCACTGCAGAAACCAAGGACAAAATGTGTGACATTAAACTGATGTAAAAGAAAAACTCTTCTATGAGTATAGAAATAGTCAAGTAATTGTCATTTTTCATGAACAGAGCTCTGTGAAAACATTAGCTAATTAATCTTCACAGGATGTCGGGGACCATTACTCACACTTTAATTTTTTAGGCAGAAGAGAAAGTTTAGAAAATCTTTCCATCTTACAACTGGAATCAGGAACATGAATATCTTGCCCATTGCCACATGCTGAAGTCTCCAGTCCATACTGCCACCTAATGCCTAATACATGTGAAAAAATGCAGCTTTGAAAAAACAAATTAAGTAAGTATTTTCAAACTATTCACAATGTTTAATAATTTTAAAAAAATTATACTTAAACTGACTCGAGGGAGGGAAAAGCAGAAGAATGTTTGATATGAGGTTGATGGTAACTGCACAGAGAAGAATTGTTGCAGGCAGCCTTCCTGTGCTGGTTTGGTACAAACACGATCTGTAGCAGCACAGACACAGCTTCTGAATATCACTAGTGTGTCACTCTGATAACTCTTGGCTGGGGCCTGCAGTCATTGGAAGGAGTTTTCTCATCACTTGGGGGCTTCAGGATTGATACTCCCTACCATCTCTAAGGCAAGCATTGGTGTATGAGCTCCACCTTTCTGGTAGAGGGGGAAACTAGGCCAACCTGTGATTGCCAGTCTTCTCAGAGACCTCAGGAGCCCAGGAATCCCAAGCTGTCATTTGTGATTACAGCAGCTGCTTTGCCCTACATATTGATGAGGCCAAAACTTGTCATGGGACCACGATGCAGAATTGCTGCTCCCTCCAGAGCAGTGACTTCTGCTGTGGCAGACAGGGCACCCTCACTGCTGGGGCAGTGAAGAGGGAACTGAAGAAATTATTCTTATTATAGTATATGCCCCGCCGAGAGGGGAAACAAGACACCCCTTCCCAAAGATACATTACACGCGTTTCTGTATGCCAATCTCCCATCAGGCTATTCACTTGTCCCATCATCCCCTGGGAAAATACCCCACTTCCTGAAGGTTCCGCTCTCCACCCACAACCACTCCTTCAGACTCTTCTCATTGGATCCTGTACCCACATCCCTCCCCTGTCCAGCCTCTGAGCACACGTAGGATTGGCTCGGATGTTTCCTCCGCCCCCAACTCTGTACGCTATAAAATCACCATGCGGTCTTTCTCTCACGTCTTTCGGGCGCCATTCCTTCCAGGAGCAAGTAATGAATAGCTAAGGAACCCGGCTTCGGCGAACCCCTCTTGCACCTCGTCAGTATAATGGCTGTATTGCAAAGATAGCAGATACTGCCTCCGTGAACCAGGGGAATGGACGGGAGCCGCGCCGAAAGAGCCGAGCCGCATCTTAGCCGCCCCCAGTGCCGGTGCGGGACATAGAAAACAGACGTCGCCTTGGAGCTCCGAAGTAACAGAGGCGGGCGGGCGCGAGCCAGGTGCGCAGGATGGGAGGCCCTTCCACAGGGTGTGGCAAACGGCTCCTGGTGGCGGCGGCGATACCGAGCCAGCGTGGCAGCACCCGGTGCGGGCAGGCGGCACGCAAGCGGCAGCGGTCGGACCCACCGAGCCTCTGCCATCCGGGAAGTGGCCGAGTGCCCCCAGCCAGCGGCAGGCGAGTCCCGGCGCGGCTGCGGCAGGGACGGCTTCAAGCCCCAGCGGCAGCCCCGCGTGGCAGCGGTGGGGCAGACGCAAGCCAGCACGCAGGCAGCGAGCGGGTCCCGCGTGCGGGGCCTGTAGCAGGAAGTGGCGCAGCTCCCCCCCCGCCGAGCGAAGGGCGCTCCTGACCTCAAGCAGCCCAAGACCCCTGCAAACCCACGGAAAATAGAAACTGCCACATTCTGCCGCATCATCAGTCACAATTTCATCAGTTTCCAGATCTGCCACAAACGGTTACAGTAGCTATTATTCACAGACCCATCCCTAGCACAGGAATACTCATAGCCACACAGGCCCCTGTGTGCTGCCCCTGGATTGTCTGCAGCTGCTGAGGCACACACAAATGCATCCGCGCTGGCGCCCAACCAGGGGCACGCGGTTCATGCAGCCACCGACTGCGAGATGCAAGTGTTCTTGAAACAGAAGTGGCACACTTGTTGCGCTGAGTTAACATTCCTGATGTTCCTACACCCCAGACTTGCTAAGAAAACATGCTTGTAACTACAGCATGCAATTAGCCATTGCCCAGAGGCAGTATAAAGCAATTGTAAACCTTTTTTCTCAAATTCTCTAATAGAATATTCCATTAAGAGTGATATTAGCATAGGATTGCTACTCATTGAGCAATTTTCCTGTAAGTATTAGGTTTAGTACTGGTTTAATAAACCTGGATATTTTATTGTCTCAGCAGTGCTGACAGCATTGTCACTGGATGAAAATAACAAGGGAGAATGAACTTACATTGTCATCTTGTTGCCACTGTTACAGAGGTGAAATTCTGTTTGGCTGTGGTTGAATAACCTTTAAATTGGGGGAAAAATCAGGCCTCTACAAGCACTCTGTTTTGCTATACAATATGCTGCAGGTAGGGGGTTGCTGACAAGCAAGGGAAGCATTCATAGTGAAAACCAATCTTTTTCCATTGGAGAACATTTCTGTCTTTCTGACCATCATTCAGAAATTCCTTATTAATGTAATGAATGACTTGAATGAATGAATGAATGAATGAAGCTACAAACCTATGCACAGAAATGTAATTCTATGCCTATTGGAGATTACACAGTTTGGTTTTGTCCTAATTCAAGTGGAAAACCAAAATGTTTTGAATCCTTTATGTCAGCACTTGAAGGCATCCTTACTCTTGACTAATGTTGACTGCATAGCAGACAGCGCTAGGGCCTTCAGTCCTATTTTTGCCTGCCAGGGATCTGCAGACCAGGCAGACTAGCTTACCTGGCATCTTTTCCTTTTGAAGAGAGCTGCCAGCTGACTGGGAAGTGGGACAGGCAAGAAACCTGCTGAAGAGACCTTGTTTGTTTTCTTTCATTCTAAATTTCACTGGCACAGACACGCATTTGCAAAGCATTTCAGGTACAGTTAATTCAGCAACTTGAAGTGAAAAGAGACTCTTCTCTGTTCTGCTCTCCCCACAGTGGTTCTAATCTCACCAGAAGATGGCTAAAATTACTGAGTATTAACTTTCATTAGAAACTGTCAAAGAGAAAAATTCATAGCCTATATTTTAAAAGGTAATAACTGCAAACTTTCCCTCTGGAGTGCACACACTTGAAGAAATTAGGTTATTTTCCTGTTTCAGTATCTTTCAAAATAGGCCAAATTCAGCTTGGGAGGAAGTAATTGTATTTACTACAGGACAACTCAGTTTTCTGGGAAGTTGGTGGGTTTTTTCCAGGAAAGCTTCTGTTGTTGTTATTACGATTATTGGTAGTGACGTTGTTTCTCTTAATTCTATATGGCTGTCTCACTATGTTATGTAATATAAAAGAAAAATTACCCCCTACCTCAAAGAAGGGAGATCCCAAGAAGACAAGAGCAAAGCAAGGAAAAGAAGGGAAGGGAGAGCAGGGAAATTGCAGTTTCCCCATAGGAATCACATGTATAGGCCTTACTGTTTCTTATCGGTCATTTTCTAACTTTCCCCCACTGCCACCTGAGTTTAAAAAGCAAATGTTTTTGATGGCACCCACCCCCACCTCAGAGCACCACAGTGTCAGTGCTCTGTGCCGTGTTTCCAAGTGCATTACCAAGCAGCCAATTAAAGCAGCAAGATAGGTACCAAAGGAAAAAATAAATATTTGTCAACTGCCACATCATTATGGAATGCAAGTGCCTGTCTCCTGTCAGAATCACTGGAAGGTTTTTGCAAATGCATAAGTGCATAAATTTTGTCTGGGAGATTGCAGCTACCATTGCTCCCAGAAAAACGCATCTTGTTAGCTTACTTTTTGGATGTAATAATTAAAGGCATAAGTGAGGATTGTGCAAAATTCAGACATACTGAATCTAGAACATGAACTTCTGCAATATTATCAGTGCTTCCATTCTCCACATTTCTTGGCAGATATCCTTCCTTGCCAAACATTTCCATTCTGTTGCATACTAGACATGGGACAGGCTGAGTTAAGAAAGAAGCAAAATCCTGGTTTTGTGTAAGAGTGCAGACACAATTTCTTGCCTGCACAGTCAGGTACATGTAGTAGCCACTCAAATGCTGAGACTTAGTATGTCAAGAAACACAGAATTGTCCTTCAGAAGAATAATATCTTATGCCTGTGAGGCAGCAGACATCGGTTTAGGTTTTTTATCACAGATCAGCCATAATCAGCATAAAGGGCACATCCTAGGCTTGAGCATTTTATCGCCAAAATTATGTGGATACTGTATGTCTATAAGAGGAATGCCATGATTTTTGTTTTGTTGTTGTTAAAACCAGCACATTACAGTGCTATTTGTACTGAAATAGTGACTGTGGGGAGTAGACCTCCCCTCTTCCCTTTCAGCAGATGGTGGAACAGAAGACATTTTGGACTGTGATTTCTACCTTTAATTGCTACTGTTTTATTCTTAGAGGTGGGTTAGATAGAATATGTATTTCCGAGTTTGATTAAAAAAAGCTGAAATCAAAGGGTTGATCTTTTTCTTCTTAGTGGCTTTGCTGTAACTAACTAAATTACTTGGGAATGCAAAGATAATGAATACAGAAAATGGATTGGAAATGTTACCAGAATACCTTAATGAAATTAAAACTTTAAAAAAAGCATTTCAGCAACACACTGATTGTCCCTTACAGTGTCACACATAACAGTTAGTGCACAGTGCAAGGCACAGGAGGAGGAAGGGCCTACCACAGTGGTCAGCATCCATTAAGTAATAAAACCTAATGACTGAAGGTTTTATCCTCGACCTCACCTTTGATGAACCTTGATATTCTCCATGAAGTGGAAACTTATGAAACTTTAGGTTTCTCAGGTGATTTTAGGGAACAACAGGAGTGAAAATCTTGCCACTGTAAATTGTTGGTTTAAATATAATCCCAGTTCCTAAAGGCCAGAATTCATCACTGTGTGACAGCTGCTTGCTGGCACACATGGACAATGCTGGCATCCAGGCTCTGGTGAGATAAATGCCCAGATCCCAGAGATCACCGTGACTGGCTTTACTTGCATTTGCAAGGAAGGGTTGTAGCTGGAAATTGATCTGCATTTCCACTTCTGGAGGCCAGCATGATCATGCATACTGCTTTTGATATTTCTTTTCTGGAGGCAGATGATTTGCCTTCAGTCCTGTCTGAGGCTCTCAAAACACCTTACTGCCTTGCTGAAAGGAAATGGCTCATGCAATAGAAAAGTGTATTTTCCCACACACCGTTTAACTCTCTGACTCCACATAAATATAGCCCTTACAGACTGAGTACCCCGTAATAATGCAGTAGGAATAGAACAGTACCTCAGCTCTGTCAGTTCCCAGGTGTGTTCGTGTAACTATTAAAAGCCTGGCACCTTTGGCAGTAAAACCCTGCTTTGTAAAAACTTGAGTTGCTGTTTTCCTGGCAGAGCTGAGAAAGTTGTTCGCATCTGAGCTGCACAGAACACCTTATTGTTCTGCTTGTCAGCTCTGATGCCGGGATCATTGCCTGCACACTTCAGCGCACATCTCACAAATTATAGCTGTACCTGTATGCGGGTTCAATTAGGTTCGTTTGTGTACAGGGGAGCTGAGACATTTCAGTGCTGGCTCTGGCAGCGCCTATTCCCAACACTCTGACGTGGAAAGAAAGAATAAAAAGGCCCCTTTTCACACAAGAGAGCAGACAAGCCAGAAAGGAAACCTATGGTAACACTGCTCAGTGCTTCCCATTGTATTATCTACAGCACAGGCTGAAAGATCCAGGGTAGTAGCAGGGGCCTGAGACATGCACAGGCAATTGGGAAAGCCGAAAAGGAGCAGCAGTGATATCATGGGGAACTCAGGCCAGACCTTTAGGACCAGAGAGAGGTTGGGAATAGAAGCAATAAGTGTGAAGCTGGTTTATAATCGTCTGTCTGGAGTTTTTTTCCTTCTCTCCCCCCTCCCCCCCCCCAAATTAAAGAATGGGACAACAAATTATTATTTCTCTAGTTTTCTGTTAACTGAGGCCTTTAATTTTACTCATAAGATGAAAAAGAAATTTAAAAAAACCCTTTTCAGAATGAAAATTTGAACCTTTCAAAGTTGTTGAGATGGAATTTTGGCTTATTCTAAAATATGTTATCAGGGGCAGAGGGAAACATAGGATCAAACCTAATTCAGCTGAGTTCATGTATGATCACTTGAGACTGAATTCTCTATTACACTTAGCTGCATTTGCTAACAAAGTTTAATCCAGTCCTCCTTTTTCTTTTTTGTTTAATAATTAAAGTTTACAGTAGAACTATGCTCATGCTGTAACCTAGATTGTTCCCATATGTGGATGTCTGGCTGTAATGCTATTTCTAATAAATTCGGACTCCTTTTTAATTTTTATTTCTTACTATTTAAATGAAAATTATTTCTCATCTGAAATAGTTCTAGATGTTGAAGAAGAGGTGCTTTAAAAATGACATATTGCATGTTTGAAGATTTGATTTCGGTAAATACACATGTGTTTGGACAAATTAAATCTTGCCAGAAGTTCCATGAAATATTTTTACCTAGGTGGTGAGAGATGCTTATAATTTATAGAGTAGGATTTGCCCTTAAAATGTCTTGTGCATTAAGGTCCTTATGTCACCTGTTTTGAATAAGGGAGATATCAGCCAGCTCCTTAACATCTGACTGAGGTGACCATTTGTCAGCCAGGCTCTGCAAATGTGAAGATAGTGAAGAAACAGATGTTGGAGCAAGGAGGTGATTGTTATGGCCAGCAGGAGGACAGGGGCTACAGATGTGCTATAACAGCCTGAAACCTGCATTTTCATCATTATGCTTGTACTTTGACTCAGTCTTCCCTGCAGCTTGAGCTACAGCACAGCTTTTTGTAGAGAGAGTTTGTTCTGTTAGAAAAAGAGGGTGGTGACCTTCCAGGGTGGAATTAGAGATGAATGCCTTTGGAAAGGCAGCAGGAAAACTGTCCTTAGTTTCAGCTGTCAAAAATGAAAGGCATGTCTATGTCAGTCATCATACGTGTAGGCACACACAGTTCTGAATTGATCTCTGGTCCTACTTCAGTGTTACAAACAGGTTACAATACACAAAATGCTATTTTGTTCCACATTAAGTTGCATTTTACAAAATTCCTAGCAGATATTTTATATTGAAGGTTAATGTTGTTTACCTTTAATAACGTGTATGGTAAAGAAAGGTGCATAGTAGTTTAAAAACAGGCATAAAAAAGAAACTTATTTTTTCATTATTTCTGTACAAAAAAACCAGTGGTGACAAAGTTGAATGAATATAATTATCTAACACTCTCCCAAAAATAATTCCCCTTCTGCTTCATTCTCCTTTCTCTTCGCTCTTCATAGACCCTCTGTAGTTTTTGTCCCCACTATTTTTCTTCTAGTTCAAAGCATGGCTTCCCTTCAGAGAAAACAGATGAAAGGAGTTTTGCCAGTGATTTCAAAAGGGACTTGATTTGACTCTAGATCGTCTTCCTGGCCATCACAACAAAAAAGTAAGGGCTGAAACACAAAGTCTAGGAGCTTTTATGGAAATTCAGGGCTTTATTCTGAATGCACTCAGGTGCGGCATTTCACAGGAAATTTCCAAAGGTTCAGCCAGATGATAGAAATCAAAAGTACAGTCTCGCAGCCAGTCTGACTACTTTGCCTGAGACTGAAAATCATGAGGATCTCCTTTGAGCAGTGCTGATCCCAACAAGTGCATTGGGCCTTTGAGGTTAAATGTAGCCCGCATGAAAGGCAGTCATTATTGTCACTGGAGTTATAGCAAGGATGTATTTATGCTGAGAAAAATCTGTGGTGTAGAAGTACAAAATGCCAAGCTCAGTTGAAAGGTCTTGGGGCATGTGTGTGCAGATGGGTAGAAAGATGTGATTTCTTTCTGCTCTGTTTGGTATTTGTTTTTTCTATTTTATGAAATTTTTCGAGTAGTAATTTATTCTATGCAGCGTGTAGTGCTATTTGTCATGTTTATTCCCTCAACTATTCCAAAATTGAGGCTTACTAGTTTTGGGTGACATGTTTCAGGTCACTAAATTGGGAAATGAAATGAAACTGGAAAGCCTGTAGAAATAAACCACCAGGAAAAACTTCTAAAGGAGTGGTATTATCAGAGGACTGAAGAACAAATATAGAAAAAATATGCCTGTGTTTCCTATTCATCTGAGCAAAACAGTGACTGTGACCGATGTAAGCTGTGGACAGGACAAGGTCTGTTTGTCTAGACCCCAGCTACAACATGGACACTTTCTTCAGGGCTCCCGAAAGGACATTTGAGCCTGTCCACAGCAAGTCAGTCTAGAAGCTTTCATTTATAGATGCCAGAATGCCATTAATATGGGAGGGTTTTCCAGTTTCGCTCTGCAATTGGATCAGAATCTCTCCCATCACTATGCATAGACCATGGTAATTGTGTGTGTGCATGAATATTAGTTTTGTTGGAGCACAATCTCACTACCAAGGAGTCTCCCCTCGAAAATATCTAACTGTTCTAAGGTAAATTCAAGGTGAACCCACAGCCCTTCTTGAATGTGAGAGCAGAAACTATCCCCAAAGTGCAGATCACAGGTGTCAATGAAGGCACCTCAGAAAGAATAAGTCAGTTACACATTTTATTATTCATTTTGATCTCTCGGGTCTTTGCAAAACCATTTAACAAAAACGTGATTTGGGATGTTTGCACTGGATGTAGAGGTGATATAGAGTCCTTCTCTACATTGCTGTCAGCAGAGGAAAAAAGCTGTAATGGGATTCATGGTAGACTTGAACCAATGGATGTCAACTGCCCTTCCTACCCTGACTTCCACACAGCCAAAGTGGTTAACCCTCAGTAAAAACCTGCCGCAGTAATTCTGGTCCTTCCCTAAATCTGTCTCTTATTAGCAAATGAGTGTCATGAAGTACCTTCATACATCTTGTGCCCCTCTTCCTATCTAATATTTTCCAGAGTAAGACATCCTTCAGTAGAATACATTTCACTAGGATAATTCCCCTAAGGTTTATAAATAGTAAGTTGCATAAGCAGAGTATCTTATTTGCTGTTTCATCCAGCTCCATATGAGTTGTATTTCCCTGCATGGAAAGAGCAGGAAATAGCCTGCAAGTACCTAACAATACTCAGGACAGTACAAAAGATGGTACTGGATAATGAACTCAGCACAGCTCAAAGATCTAGTGAAGCTGTGACAAAAGCCTCTCACAGACCACAGCTTACAGGGCCAACCTCTAAATTACCTTTCGGTGCAACAGTCTTGATTCTCCCTGCCAGTCAGGGGAGGAAGCAACACTAAAAGCTAGTTCAGCAGCTGGACCGACTTACCAGGGTTTCTCAGTCCTAAGGCTGGTGCTTGCCATTCCCCTATTCAGTGGAGAGAAATGGAGTTGGCACTGGGGAAGAAAGCTTACTTAACAGGCTGGAAATTGCTGTATAGACTGCAGGAATTAATTAAACTCCCACTGGAGCAGAGAGGAATCAACAGTGAGAGTTCTTGTGCTCTGCACCTAAAATCTACCTGGGAGCAGAACACCAGAGCTCAGGTGCCTGGTCCTAGGGCTTATTCAGTGTCTATCCCACACCCAACAGTAACACCATTGCAACCAACAGGGCCTTAAAACCAGGCAGGGAGAGCTGCTACTGGCCCCATCCCTTGAATCAGCAGCCTGGGGAAGCTGGGCACACGCTGCTGGGAGGGGGGCTGTGGAAGGCTTGCTTGGGTTTTAGCACTGACTGGCCCCTTTGCCCAAGCCTGGTTTTGGGTCTGGTCGTTACCCTGCAGTGTCCAAAACGCAGGCTCCAGTAGAGGGCACAGCCACCCAGCAGAAGCGGGGAGATGGACCAGCGACAAAGGCAGCAACAGTAGCAAGATGTTCCTGGGAGCAGAGATCACAGAAGCACAGAATCTGCTGAGTTGGAAGAGAGCCACATGGATCATCGAGACCAACTCCCAGCGCTGCACAGGGCCATCCCAAAGAGTCACACCATGTACCCAGGAGCACTGTCCAAACACTTCTTGAACTCTGTCAGGCTGGTGCTGCGACCACTTCCCTGGGGAGCCTGTTCCAGTGCCTGACCACCCTCTGGGTGAAAACCCTTTTCCTAATATCCAACCTAAACCTACCCTGACACAACTTCAGGCCATTTCCTTGGGTCCTGTCCATGGTCACCACAGAAAAGAGATCAGTGCCTGCCCCTCCCCCACACAAGGAAGCTGCAACTGCAATGAAGTTTCCCTTCTGTCTCCTCCAGGCTGAACAGACCAAGTGACCTCAGCCACTCCTCCTAAGGCTTCCTCTGAAGGCCCCTCTCCATCTTCATTACTCTCCTTTGGATGCACTCCAACAGCTCAATGTCTTTCTTATATCATGGCACCCAAAATTTGTCCCAGCACTCGAGGTGAGGCTGCCCCAGTGCAGAGTAGAGCGGGACAATCCCCTCCCTTGCCTGGCTGGTGATGCTGTGCCTGATGCACCCCCAGGACAGGGTTGGCCCTCCTGGCTGCCAGGGCACTGCTGACTCACATTCAATTTGGCATTGACCAGGATCCCTGGGTCTCTTTCCACAGCACTGCTCTCCAGCCTCTTGTTCCCCAGTCTTTATGCACATCCCAGGTGCAGAATCTGGCACTTTCCTTTGTTGAACTTCATACGGTTTGTGATGCCTTAACACTCAGCAGAACTGACTCCTGCTGACCCCAGATGCACCCTAAGAGGAGCTGGGGCCCTCTTTTAAAAACACCCTGGTCCCTGCTGCTTTCAAGGGAGGCTCTCAGCATTTGCTTTTAGCACCAGAGCACATAAGCACCTGGTCTGGGCAGGTGAAAGGAAGGTAGCACAGCCAGAACATTGCTTATTTTGTTGGGGTTTTTTGCAATATTATGTTTGATCTTATTTTGGATATGTGCATCAGGCAGGCTTCCTGAGCTGGCAGCTGAGGTTTACCATTTCTTCCCACTAAACTCAGGTACTAAATTCAGGGGTAACTGATGCAAGGTCAGGATTTATGACTGAGATGAGAATTTGGCCCTCAATCTATATTTGTAAAAACCTTCCACTAATTTGAGAGTTACCTGGTCAGCAATGTGCTTGCCTTGCAAGGAGCAGAAAACCCACCAGGTCTAACCTGCTTTTCTGTCTAGTTCAACAGTGAGCCATGGGCCTGAGGTGAAGTGGGGCATGGAAGCACTTCCTCTCTGAGCTGGGACAGCTCTGCTTCCTTTCCCCTCTATTAGCCTGTGCAGCATTTCAAAGGGGCCAAAGCAGAGGGAGGGCATTCCTTCTTTTCGGCCAGCATGTGCAGAGAAAGTGATATACGTCCTTCAGGGAGTTACAAATCAGGAGATGTGCCTTCCTTGTCAGAGGGAGAGCTCAGGGATCCCTTCTTCCTGTGATGCTTCCCAGTGATCATTTTAGCTCCGTGTTCTCCCTCTGCGGTATGATTAAAAGCACACTTGAGTTTTCTGTTTGTCTCAGTGGAGCATCATGGCAAGTACAATTTTCATATTATACAACATGACAGCAATTAACACCTAGCTACAGCACTATGGCATCTAGGTCTTTCTTCACTGATGACCACAAATCACAGACAAGCATTTACACTATGAATAGAGTACATTTTAATTATGTGGACCACGTATGTAACTTCTAATGCTCTCCCTACTTTTAAAACTCAAAAATGAATTTAGCCTTCTGGATAAGCTGTGATGGGAGACTTTTACTCTTTAGAGAGAAAATGAAGCAGAGAAGTGACTTGTCAGAAGTATCTTGGAAATTCTGCCATTGACCCATTTAGGCTTAACAAATAAAACCCTTTAAGTTCACAGTTTTGGGGTATAACCGTAAATTGTGTTTGCGCATGCCTGCTTCTGGGGCCTGACTGAAGCCCAACAAATACGCTGTTGATTCCTGTAATGAAGAATCAGCACTTTGACCTTCAGAGACCATGCCATGACAAAAGTTATACACATAAGAAGCAAGTGATGAAATTTCCTGTCTTCTGGGTGTAGATTTGAACAGATGAGGGGCTCAGATAGGAAATACATTGATTTGCTGTCCTTCCTAAAGAAGCTAGTGAAGAGACCCATATGGAAATACAAAGAATCTTCCTCTGGTCAGTTCCTCGTGCCGATCAGAGCTCATATCTGACCTATGCGTATCAAAAGTCATCCAACAGTCATATAAGCATGCTGGAAAATTCATCTCTCGTCTTTGGACTGTCCTGTAAAAGGAAGAGAAAAATGACTGGAAAAAGGATCTTGGGATGAAAGACAGTGGTATATTTCTGTTTCTTCCTATGGGAAGGCAATTATTTTCCCCGGAAAGATCTTTCCCAATATCTGTACTTTTTTAAATGCTGAAAAAAGCCCCCATAGTTCCAGATTTTATCACCCTTTTTTCATATTCAATATTACTTAAACTGATATATTAATGTCCTACCTTATGTCCATGGGACAACTTATGTATGGCACTCATACCAGAACTCTGAAACCCCTCATTTCCAGTTGGGAGCCAAACTTTAAACAGAGCCCTCTCCCACACTGAGCACAAGTTAACTAAGCTGAGCAAACCTGAACCTACCCCTTTCTGATCAGAATAGTGGCCCAGGGCTAATCTATTTCAAGCACTCTGCTTTTCTGAGTGAGAAGTTTCTGCTGTAAGCTTGCAATGCTGTGGGCTTATCCTTGGACAGCACCTGGCTGTAGCAATATGCGTTTCCCAGTTTACAGATTGGTAGATATATGACCACTGGAGCAGTAAAACAAGATAAAAACAAGCAGATAGCTGAAACTGAGGAACAACCTGTCTGCTCAGTAATATGTAAAACCCAAAGAGAACTGACACTTCACACTTTAGTACCCTTGCCATACTTAGCAGGTGGTCTTTCTTCCCCACCCATCCCACAGACCCTGGACATGTTTCAAGAGTTGGTCACCACAATTTGCTGGCTCGCTTGGCACCTTTGAGAGAGCGCACAGGAGCATCCCATTTCCAGCCGCACCACCAAGCACACTACTCACCCTTTCTATTAGCCAGACCTGACCTTTCAGGGAGCCAACACAATTCACTGCTCAAGCTATTTACCCTTTTTTTTTTTAGATGAATTACCCACCCACTGTAGTGAGCTGCATCAGCTGATAGAGGGGCCAGGGGAGTGCCAGGGATGCAGAAGCAGGGGGAATGCATGACCAACAGGAGAGGAAGGAGTGGAAACTCCCCTTCTGTGGCAACCAGGCTGGCTCAGCCCTTCCACCCAGGCAATCTCTTCCTGCTAGTGTGGCAATTGGTTGGGGTGCAGAGAGCAAGATGACCTGTTATTTTGGAACACTCCCCAAATAGCATTCATCCTCCAAACGACTGGCATTCCTGTGGTTCTTCTGTTGGAATGCAAACAGCTTGAGGCACACAGGCATGGTTATGTACCCAACTGCAGGTGACTGCTTCCACGGGTAGGTAGGCTAGGGTATCCACCACATTTCTGGGACTGGCGCAGAGGACATGGGATTTAGGGGAACAGCTGCTGGAGGCCAAGAAGGATACTGGAGGACATCTCAAATAGTAGTACCAGACACCCATCTCTTTGAAAATGAGTTAAGGGTCCTCAGCCATGACATAACATAGCTTCAGCTACACTGATGAAACTGCTGGGATATAGGATACTCCAAGGCTTGAGTAGGAGGGGCAGAGCCTGCCTACAGACTTCACCATACCTCTGAAATAGTGACAGCAGCTTTAACATACAGCTGGGTCCAAAAACTTACCCCTGAGCCCACCGACTTCCTACAAAAATCCTTGTAGTTTTATTATCATCATAATTTGTTCTTCTTTCTTCATGCACTCAATCTAATGCTATCACAGACCACTTTTTTATGCCAACAAAAAGCACTTATGAATCCAAAAAATACATGTGCAGAAGATGCTGAAAGATATGTTTAAAAATTAAAAGCAGCCCTTTAAAAACAGCTTATCTGTGCAACTGTGCAACTGTTTCTATGTAACATTTCTTTCTTGTACTTTAAAGTGCATGCATCTCTAAAATGCAAAGTAAAGTTCTTTTATATACTATTTTTGCACAGATTCCAGATGGCACAGAGCAAGTGACTTTGCTGTTGAGAACTAAATGTTTTAAAGGAGGTGACTATAAAGATTTCTTCATCTTTTGCACCCCCTTTCTCATTGACTGGATTTAGTCCGACTGATGAGATGAAAGAACAAGAGAAAAGCTCAGCAATCATTTCCCATTTTCAGTCTTGAAGAATCAGCCTAAGCATTATTTGAGGCACTGTTACTTTTTTGATAAATCCCTAGAAGTGAATACAATCAAATATTTGTATGGTTAAATGTCTCATTATTACATGGAAGAGTGAGACCTTCTTTTTCCTCTTTCTAATCAGTAAGCCTTTGTGCGTACCTGGATGATGTCATCAGCAGCAGGAAGATTATGCAGCATAACTATGACTTAGTCCTGTCCTTCATTATAATAATCCCTACATGGCACTTGTGTGGCACATTCACATTCGATCTAATAACAGCAGTAAGTAACCTTAACCGTTAAACAATAATTAACAGGAATTAATCCTGTTCCTGCTGTGAAGGAGCCCAAGTGATAATTTTCATCTTCAAATAGGCAACAAGTGGGCTGGGCACCATTTCCAAATCCCATCTCTGACTCCATTATTTCAGACAGCAAGTGTGCCACCACATCTAGTCCCAGCAGCCTAGAGACCAGCAACTCTTTCCAGAGCCACTGCAAGGTACAGCACAAAACCCTGCAGCAGAATCAGTCTGTTTGTACTGCAAGCCGAAACAGTTGCAATAGAGCCTATAAGCCATTTGGTAATGCCACTGTTGCATTATCAGGGTTTTTTTAAGGAAGGGAGTGAACTGATTTGTTCAGGAGTGATAGCAGTATCAGTTGTGCTGGCTCTGGAAGCAGTTAAACCTGCACAGAGCAGAAGCAGGTGAAGAGTCCAGGCCTGCTTGATGACACTTTCCTAATCACAGCTGGCAGGCAAACTCACTGCTAGAGGGTGAAATCATGAAGAAAAAAACTCAGCCACAAGATTTTCAGGGTGCCCAGTATTTTGCTCTTTGACCACTTTATCAAAGTACCTGTCAGCTTTTTCTCACTTTCCAAGATCATGAAATATTCAGAAACAGGCTTTCAAGAAATTCAAACTATAAAAAAAGCATGTAAAGTTAAGGCTAAACTACACACATTTGTTGCTATGTTTATATCTTTCCACTCATCACCCAAAATATATGCATACCTACCCAGACACCTGTAATAACAGCACTAGGCATATGAAGCCGTATTTTCTGCCTCTCTTCCTCTTTTGTACTGTAATGTAAAATTAAAATAGTCTTTAGAATGTGATTGCACAGACCCCATTACTTCAACCATATTTTCCATTTTTAACTTGATTCAATTAAAAAGTAATACATACAAATGTAAAGAAAATATATGGATTAACATCAAATACTGTAAGTGAGTTCCTATGCCAATCTCTGCCATAGACCTTTATCATGACCTCACCATTCAAACAGGTAATTAAGCACAGGCATCCAGCTCCAAAATTATGTGCCCGTATTTGAACTTTTTCACCTTTTGCTTCTGCACCTTGCCTCCTTGCCTTACAAAACAGATTCTTTCTGTTGAACTCTGAACAATGAAAGTCACTTTAGTTTCTCTCACATGTACTGATACTATCCTACCCAAGGCTGTAGGGAAGGAAGGACACTGCTGGTGTCATGCTTTCCCCAGCTCGTATGGATGAAGCACTCCACAGGTCTGCAGATGTACTGGCAGATAATGCAGAAAAAGATTTGTGTATTTTGCCTCCGAATGTATACCATCTGGGACATGCTTAGAACTGCTACTAGTGTGTGCAAAGATAGCGAACACAAATTTGGTGATTTATGTGGAAATAGCTATAATGAGGGAGGTCTTGCTGTTGGATTGTGCTTTATATACAAGATGTCATGTGATCCAAACCCACATATATTTTCCACTTCTTGCCACAAACCATGGCCTAAAGCTTCTGCACAAACAGAAGAATGCTTCTGGTTCTTATGGCTGTGAAGGAAATACTGAGAGGGAATGAGGAGGTGAACCATGTGATGACAAAGATAAAATTACCCCACTCACAACAGTAAGCTTTTATCGACCCAATCTAAACCATAGCCCTGGCAATGAAGAGGGGCAGATTTCCATCTGCACTACCCACAAGGGCTGCACCATGGAGCTGCTGCTCGGCCCCAGCGTGCACTCTGCATCATTCTCCTGCTCATCATCTTTTCTGTGGCAACTGGCATGAGCTGCACTAAAAATATTTCAGAAGAGCTCAGATCTAGGTGGTTTCAGAGCACACAGGTGATTCCTAAGCATGTGATCAAGCTGAAGTCCCTGGATACTGTAACATGACAGAAGAGAGTACATTGACACATAGGCTATTTTATAGACCTTAAAGATGACACAATAATCCTGCTTTAAATTTCCTTATAACATTTTTATTCAGATTAGTGTTTACTATTAATTTATAATGTGCTAATACTTCCTGTGTACAACAGCTGGTTCAGAGGGGTTTGCTTAGACTTAGCATGGAATCCATTCAAGCAGCTTCCCAGCTGCCCATGGCTGAGACCAGGAGAAATGCAGTGGCACAAACAGTTTGCAGGCCTGAGTTGCCAGGTAGACTTGGGTTGGCCATAAACATCATTTGGCAAATTTTTTTTATTTCCTGGCACTTGGTGAAATCCTTGTGTTTCTTAAGACCATTCATTCTTGATACCAACTCTCGTTATCTTATCCAGGAGCATCACCTAATTGTTTATAGATTATGGGGTATATAGAAGAACCCAGTTTTCCATGCCTTCCATTATTGCATGTCACTTTAATTTCAAGTATGGCAAAATCACAGACAGAGAGATTAAATCCTTTGATGCATTAATTGATACAGCTGGAAATAAGCTTTCGAGCACACAGGTCTCATTAAAGTCTTTGTGTGTTTTAGTAATTGATGTTATGTTTAAATCACAATGTCAACTCTCATTGCCACTTACTATACCTTATGTTGACTTGTCAGCAGTATAGCATCTTATTTCCCAGCAGCTGCTGAGAGTTTAGTTGAGACCTAGCTATAGATCAGCAAGACAAACTATTCAAAATTACTTCTTACAGCAATAGAAGCCTAATGGTTTTTGCAATAAATTAACACCATGACACAGAGGGAAAAGTATTTGCTTAGTAGCAGAAATGATAATGGCAAGGTGCCCAACCTGATTAGAGAGTTACCTGTAAATCCTGAATGAAGAGGCTTGCATTATTTAACTTTTGGTAAACAGAAATGATGCATTTTCTACCAGAAAAACATATATCTGGTAGAAAATGCATCATTTACCTGCTACACCTTCTACACAGCCTTAGGAGACATCCTAAATAAAGGGAATAAAAAGTAATGCTCAATAACCATTCACTTACTGAACGAGATGGATACCCCATAAAAAACCACAACAATATAGAGGTATGCACATGAACAAGCACAGAGGAACTAACATTGTACTCCCTGTCTCTTGAGACCACGTCATTCTCCCCACATCCTTTCTCCTGAGAGGCATTTTCTACTTTCACTTCAAGTTTGTGCTTTTATGTGAGAACTAATTAAATTACTTAAAAAATGGCTACATAAAAGTAATTTCCCCTTAAAATAGACTATATGTTTTTGTTTACTCTTCTTGACTGCTATAATCCATATAATCCACTAGAAGCAGGTCTTACAAACTCCTCACGGCCAAGAAGGTTTTCTATGTTTTTCCATTGTTCAGGCAGATTTTGCAAGTGACTCCAAGCTTCAGTATTAACTTGTAGATAGTCACATGCTAGGGGAAATTTTCAGGTAGAGCAGGACAGGAAAGCAAGTAAGATTGATTGCAGATTGTTCAACCTATGCAGAAGTCATGTGAGCTATAGAAAACTTGGAAAAGTCCCCAGTGAGTTTTTGAGACTCATATGAATCCCAGTAGGGTTTAGTATTTCCATGCTGTTAATGTATTCCCTGAAACTGTTACAGTAGATTTTCAGGTGTTCTGTGACTTTAAAGTCTACCTGATGTCTTGCCCTCCAGAATGAAGGCTGAATGCCAGATGGATGCTTTGTGAGTCTGGCTGGCAGTTGAGCTCCCAGGTAGACAGAAACCCTGTGGGCAACAGTCAACCTCATCTGAAGTCCCATGGGCATCCTAACCCTAAAGAAGCCCTTGTCATAACATTTTATGACCACAGCTTCATCCTGTGCACCTTACTAGCTCTGACACCAACCTTAGGAAGCTGCCAGTGTAAGGGAGCAGATCTTCAGACCTTCTGGCTAATGAGCTGAAAAATATGACTCTGAAGAGCATGGTAGTCAAAATGCAAGCAGGATCATCGGACTGGTTAGCTGTTGATGTCTCAATTCTTGAGGTCTGTCTTTTTTTCATTTTCTCAGTGCTTGGGTTTAATGATACTAATGACTTCCTTGTCAATGAGAACTGAAGTCCAGGAGAGTGAAGAGCGTGCTGACCTTGCTGGATCTGCTCACTCAGGCTGGCTTTCTTGACACTCTTTTCCTCCTGCCTTAAGACTGCAAGCTCAGCGGGGGCTGGAACCACTCTTTTAGCTCAGCTCGTGCTGCAACACACATCCAGGATGCTGCTGGAGTCTGAAGAACTCAGCTGGAGACATCAGCAAGTGGCAGATGAGACAGGAAGGCAAAATTAAGGCTACATAAACACCGTGTGACCCAGCTGCGAGAGCAGATCAGCAGGTGATGGTTAGATTTAGGGTCTCTGCCCCATGCCCCACCAGCCCCATCCATACTGTAACATCCCAAAGCGTGTCTTTGCACAGCAGGAAGCTCGGGGCAGCCTGTCTGCAGGACGGTGCCCCCCGCATGGGGACACCCATCCACAACCCCTGTCCCCGAAGCAAGCTGGACCCGGCCGGGTAGGGGGGCACAGAGCCCACTCCCGCGGGATGGCGGCACCCGCAGCAGGTGCGCTGGGATATAAATGCGAAAGAGGACTAGGGGTGTCTGGGGGTGTATGTAGGCTTCTTCTGGGGGAGTGTATGCATCTGCCCTTCTGGCTAAATCTGAGTGGTGCTTCTTTAGATCCCAGCTGGCCGGCGAGGGTGCGCAGGGCGCTGCGGCATGGATTCGGCACAGGGGTGGGGGCTTCCTATTTCTGTAGCTATTTTTGACGGCCTGGGGTGGGGAGGGTGGAGGGCGGTGGTGTTCCTCCCTGCCAGGAGCGCAGCCCCGGCGCGGTGCACTGAGGAGCGCCGGGGCT